>JAYMFT010263023.1:0-40282 GCA_038088735.1 Panulirus argus
GGGAGAAATATATATATATATATATATATATATATATATATATATATATATATATATATATATATATATATCTTGTGTGTCTCATTTATTCCCATCTATAATCTCATTAATGTAGTTATAGAATTTCAAACCCGGTCACTTCGTTCACATGGATTAAACATGTATATTTGCCTGATTCCATTTTTAATCTTTTTTCGACTTCTGGTTCCGCTATCAGATTTGTGGATCATCATATTGTTCCGAAGGTCACGAACGGCACATCACCTCATAACAAGGGGAGGTACAACACAATGGGGAAAAGCGAAGTTTTCAGAAAGACTGTAAACTTCTTTTTTTCTTATATTTTTTTCTTTTTTGGTGAAAAACACGCGAGAGTTTTCTCGGTAGCAGAGACATCTTCGAAAGACGATGAGCTTTCTGAAAAGTTTATTAAGGATCGCCAGGAGACTGGAGAACAATACTGGTACGCCTTCTTTAATTCCATGTCTGAGATAACTCAATCTCTTTCGAGCGAGACGTTACGGCCCTCTTGGACGACCCTGAAGGGTCAAGTGAATAATGAATGGTCGGGTCATCACAACCAAAGGTCGTACGGTGGTGCTTAAGGGGCATACAGTCCTGCTGTAGGGTCGCACACGCGTCGTGCTCAAGAATCGGACAAGTCGTGCTCAAGGATCGCACCGTCGTTTCTTTTTCTTTTTTCTCTTCTTCTTCTTCTTCTTCTTCTTCTTCTTTGGGTGGTGGGGAGCATTAAATGAGACGAAAGCGATGTGGGACAATTGTGGTGACTACAGTGTGACTGCTGAACCCCTAGTGGAAGAGAGTAGAAACTAACAGAGTTGCTGTTTGCTGATGACGCCGTATCTTTTGCTGCAGAGGAAGAGGCATTCAGTGGAATTCGTGAGATGATTGTGTGTGTGTGTGTGTGTGTGTGTGTGTGTGTGTGTGTGTAAAAGACGTACTGATCGCAAGACACAGTGGGGAAGAATGTAAGTCAGGGTAGTGATGGTATGAGAGAAGTGTTGGAGATTTAAGATCTGGTACAGATTCATGGAAAGGTAGAGTGTAAACAAACAGATAGATTTTCTCCTCTTAGTGATTGTAAACTCTGGCGACCAGTTTTCAAAGAATCGAGCAGAGATTTCTTGATACAAAATATCATAAGACTACTTAAACACTGCAGCTTAATAACTTCCGCCAGAGTAAACAGGATAGCAACAAATATAGTTAGGTTGCTTACTTGTTTCTTTGCTTGCTTGCTTGCTTGCAGACCTGTGAAATATCCAAGCGCAGTGCGTGCAGCCAGGCGGAGTTTGCCCGTCGTTTGTGGTCGGCAGAAGTAATGAAATTCTTGCCGTCTCAGGTGTGTGTTATTGAAATCTCCCCTCAAGTCGGACCTGCGAGAGTCTGAACTCTGTGTACGTATGTATCTGTGTATCGCCAGGTGCCCTGTTCTCACGCGTCATACCTGTAGTACGAGGACGAGGAGGCTGGGTCTGTTTCTGTTGGTCTATCTTTTATGTCCGTCTCGAAATGTCTGTATTACACTCTCTCTCTCTCTCTCTCTCTCTCTCTCTCTCTCTCTCTCTCTCTCTCTCTCTCTTCCTGGGATCAATAAGTTATGGATAACAGTATCACGCTACGTAATTGCTTCATTTTGCTCCACCCCACCAGGAATCGTGTGTATGATTTCATGCCACGATTCAAAGCTCTGGGCTAAAGATTTAGGGGGGAAACGAAATATGTTTTAGAGTTGACAGGAAAGAATTGTGGTTGTGCTGACGGTACTATGTAGATTGGGAACAGAGTAAAGGACTGGAGAGGGTTAAGGACTTCGAAAAACTGGGGAATTTGTTGACCTTAATGGCATTCAATCCTGATACGTCAGCAGGTTATTATTATGAAAGGATAATGAGTGGCAAAAAAAAAAGACTAAGATACTTGAGAAGAAAATAAATACGTTAATGACGTGAGAAAAGAAAGACTCGTGAAGAAATGACTGCTGAATACTTCAGGAGGAGCTCCTGAATCTGGATGACAGGAGGCTGGATGTTGGGCACTGCCACAGACAGACAGACCGAACTGTGTTTTGGCTCTGAGGGGAAAAAAAGAAAGGATTCGTTTACCAACATATTTCATCACGTCATATTGCAATCCTTCATCAAATGATACCAGGAACCCTACATACTGTAGGATTATAGTGAATCATATTGGAAAGTCATTTCGTTGTGGATCTTTGCATAAATGGATCATAGTATTAGCGAATCAATTAGCCATCATGTGGCCCTGTGTCCATTCCAATCATCACGTCACAACACATGGAATGGAAGCGACAGCAGGCGCCACTCATTGGAAATTTTGTATGTCTTGTTTTCATCTGGTGATGCTGTTTACTACACTTCGCAAAGGAGCAGCTGGTCATACTTGTTTCCACGTACAGGACTATCTTTTTTTGCTTTGTATCCTAAGCCTCATAGAAGGTTCCCGTTCTGTGGGGCTTCCGCAGAGCTCAAGAAGCCAGCCACGTCCACTGGACTGGACCACAGGTCAAAAAAGTAAAGTGGTGTTTTGTGTCAGCCTTTGTAAGGGAAATGCACAACAAATAGGGAGTTGGTGTACCGTGTTTTCAACGAGGAAATTGTGTTTTCGGTATGAGGGATCTTGTGAAATGCTGAATCCGTGCTTGTGGCCAGAAACCAGTGGTGAAACACATGTAATAATCAGGAGATTTCATTCCATCCATTACAACACACCAACTTTGGGTTACAGTCTAACAAGAAACGTCAGGAAATTATGAAACATGAACAGATCATTTGCACAACAATTTCCTCTGAAATTTAACATCGTGTATTTCTGTCATAAAAAGAAATCTTACATGAAACAAGGTCAATGATAAATTTTGTTAAAACATTCTCATTATTGATTGCCTTTTGATATACAGCACAGAACAAGGATTCAATATTGCTGTGATTAGAACTACGACAATTTATTCAACCTTTATAACATAAGAAACCATTTGTACAGTATTTCAAGAGTTATTAACTAATGGGGCCCCCATCTCTAGCTTTCTCTACCATGACACAACTTTTTAAACATACACTATATTCATAAACTTACCAGGATGCATCTCTGGCACCTTGTCCTCTGATCCATCCAGAGAATCTTTTATAAGAACTTGTGCTGGTTATTTCTTAATTAATTACTCTAAAGCGAGAAGGTTTGAAGTTCTAAAGGTATTAGGTAGCCCGTTCATTACCTTAAACGGAGTTACTCTAAAAGACATTTATAATCTATGTTTTATAGCAGTAATTCATACAAATAAATCGTTTTCTTTTATATGCAATAAGGTTTTCTCTTTTGAAGGATAGCTACTTCAACATTTCTCGGCTGCTACTGATAAAGAATAGCAATCACGAATAGACACTAATATATTCATTTACCTAGCTGAAATATAAAAATTATTGTACCTATTTATGTGCCAAAATATGCTGAAAATTACCTTAGATTTACTGGAATGACACAGTCTATACCTTCCAAATCACCTATGCTGTAATTTGCTTTCTGCTACAGCATCTACATTGTCACTATAGCTATCACCTTGCTATGTTCATCTATTTTCGGTTTTTGCTAATCTCATTTATAATGCATGATAATGTGTCGGATTTTTTTATCTCTATATGAGGCTACCCAGAATAAATTTCGTTTTCTGAGATATAATATAAGAGAGAAAACTGTATAATAGGAGCGACTATATAGATTAATGTTATGATACATATACGGGTACTGGTTTTTATTTTCCTTATCATCAGAATGACAATTTCATCATAGGTTTCGCTGGAAGGAAGCTTTCTTAAAGGAAAACTGTGGGTTAGATATGTGATACATACGGAATTAAGTGGTATACCTTAAACCATCTCTGATAGCTGTTGTATAAAACAGCTAGTCCTATATACAGAAAAATATCCAACGTGGTTATTTTCTTGTTTTATGGTATACATGATTTCATTTCGTGCGTTTTATCGGCAGATGTTCGGTAAATATGCGGTCCTAAGTGATCTATAAACGGAAGGCTTCATAAAATCTCATTAACATGTAACCCAATTGCCTGCTGTTGTTGTCTGAACGTCGTGTTACATTAACATTTGGTTAGCGATGTCTTGGAAAGTTATGTTGCATCTTAGCTCCTTTAAACTTAACAGCAACAAGAGACATAATGCCGTACAGCTTTTCCAGAATAGTAACCCAAGATTTAGTTGAAAAACACCCTTTTCCCTTCTCTTTACAGGAGAAGGCTCCCGATGGCTTGAATGACCTCGATTCCTTGCACAAACTTAGGCTTGTTTTAGGGCCCTTCTCGTTGCTTATAATTCACATCCCGGTGGGAATAGCCCACGGGATTTTTTTTTTTTTTATCCTCACGCTACTGCCTTGAAAGTCTCTCATTCAGCTAGAGTCTTGAGCCACCATGTGACTTTGGCTACGCCTCGTCCCTCCTGCAGCAGAGCTGTGAGACCTCGACAACGCCTACTACCCTGTATCACAACCACAAGACCTCAACAACGCCTCCTTCCTTCCCGCAGCAAAAGCACGGGACTTAGGCAGTGCCTCCCTCCTCCTGCGGCGCAAACATGGGACTTCGGCAACGTCTTCTTTCTCCTGCAGTAGCACTACAAAACCGCGCAACAGATGACTCTCATGGCAACACTGACAGTAATTATTAAGACCATAGTGGACTAATTTGGGCAGTTCGTGCCGGAGCGTGATGTGGTTGTTAGACTATTTGGGCTTTAAGGCCAATCGGTTGTAAGATTATTAAGGCTGTTAACGATCAGTTATAACCACCATTCTGATAGCTTGGAAACATCCTTCGGGTGTTCAAGATAATTTCGAGGCCATTTACGTTGCCACTGCTCGTATGGCCCTTGAGGGTGAATTATGACTGGAGTGTAAAGTACGGATATAATACGACCGCAGGGCAGGTTCTCGCGTGAGCTGTTAGGAATGGCGCACGAGTGTGGTATCGCACGGCACTCAGTGACCTCAGGTCTTTCACGTCAATTTCCTGTCTTGACGGGAGCCAACGTGGACTATATCTGCGGGCAAGATGGTTTTTTTCGAGCGACGCTGGGAGTCGCAATAGTACGTACATTTGTAGCAGATTCATTAATATTGTGCTCTCATCGTTCACTGGCTCACATTGGTGCCATAATAAACATCTTATGATTTTGTCATCAGTTATGGTGATGTGTAAAAGATTACACAAAGGATTTATCAAGGTCCAAGATGTGAACAATTTTCTGGACTGTCTGGGAAAATTTAGAACAATAACAAAGATGGCGTCGACGGCTGGCTCGGTTGGGGAGTTTCCCTGTTGGGGATTACTGCCAAGGTATTTCTCTGAAAAGTATATATATTTCACCAGATTATTTGGCTAGTATGAAAGTCTCGATAACTTCGAGTGATTTACAAGTCTTAGATATAACAAGTGTGGGGGTAACTAAGGTTCATTCAGATCTGCACTGTCAGCTTCATCCCCATCCCAAATTATTGTCTTGACACGTATGCCACTTTTGGCATAAATCTCTGTCTCTTCAGATCATTTTTCTCACAGAGAACTTTTCTTATATATGAGAGATCCTTTCAGGGAGAGTAACATGATTATGTTTAGTAGTTTAGTGTATATATATGTTAATATATTGTATTAATTTATTTCAGACGTAATTATACATATACTAAGAATACGAGCTGTGTAATAGTTTCTCCTTATGCTTAGGCTCTTAGTGATTGTAAAGATTGGTAAACTTTTACTGAATGGGCAAACTATCTTAATTTGTCTGACTAAAATGGGAACATTTTTCATTTGGTGAATATGTAGCTCAAGGGCGTCGCGGAAATCGCCAATGGAAGTATGAATAAAGAATTCCAAAAGACTCTGAACACATTCTTAATATGATTTAGAGGGGTAACTGATGAGATATGATTACAAAAGGGCTTTTGAAATTTTGAGAAAATATTGGGGAAAATAATAAAACGACAGTGAAAATTAACAGGATTAATGAACATTTTCCCAAACGTTATCTGACAACTGAAATTTATTCAGTTTTTGATGCTGGTGCAAAAAGTGAATGTTTTTGTCATATGGTTACATTTTAGGACCATAGGCACTGTGTATGGTTTCTTCATGCAAACCTGTCCTGGCAAATGCATCCCCCTTACAATCAGATTATGATATTATATATTTTGACTGTATTGCTTGATAAGTATGCATTGTTTATGTAGTTACGTTTTATTTTGTATATAAATTTACATATTAATTACTTGCATAGAACATCATTTGAATTAAGAAATAAAAAAAATGACCTTATTTTCATAAAAGATATAACATGGATACAAGGGAAATTGTTTATTGTATTCTAAAAAGGACAACAGTAGTTGACCTGTAAATATGGCTTCTCACCAGTTACCTATTCTTTGTCAGTTTATGAGTGATTGTGATGTTTGATATTTTTTCCAGGCATTTTGTTAGGTTGCTAATGACATCTAGGGATATGTGATGGAGTCATACATCAATGGGGAATTCAAATGACGATTGGAATCATGAAACCCCAAATGAGGCACAGAGTAGATCTTGATGGACCCTAGTATTAAGCACAAGGCATATTCTGATAATTCCTCATATGAGGCACAGAGTAGTGTAAGGGTTAGAGACTTATAAAACAGTTCTCTTGTTGCACTTAGAGTTACATGTAAGTAACATGGAGATATATGCAAATAAAATTAGTGGAACTGAACTTAACACAGTAACATGAGCAGTAGCATGAGCTAATTCACACTGAACATGTCTTATTTTTCAGTGAAAATTCAGTATATTTATTTTCTTTATCCCCTTGCAAATTTTCTCCATTTTTTTTATTATTGAAATGACTCTTCTTGTGTGAGAGTAGTTGATAACTTGATTTGTATGGTGATGCAATGAAGATGCATAATTACCAACTTTCTTTATATATTTTTTAGTGATACTGTACTTTCCTTGTGCAACTCAGTAAAAGAATTAATGGACTTTTCCAGTTGAAGAGAGTTGTCATATTTATTGAGATTCTTACATTTATTTATTATGATGTGCAAAAATAAGACTCTTAAAATTTATTTAAAAATTTCTGCAATACTAGTGAAGAGCTCTTGTGTCCCTTTTTCATTTCCTTAATATTTCAGAATGATGACTGTTGGTATATGATCACATTTCTACTTGAAAGAACACAGCTATGGAAGACTAATTTACTTTTGGGGTGTAGCAATTTTCCACAGTGACAGTGGCACAATAACTTGGATGTACCATTAAATGACATTGAACTTTACTTTGCAATTTTTCATTATAGGTTATTGCTAAATTAAATGGTTTTCCTCTTTTTCACAGGAAAGAAACTGGTGTTATTACTTTACTTACCAAGAACCCAACATTTGATGGTAGAGGGGTTGTTATTGCTATCTTTGATTCTGGGGTTGACCCAGGAGCTCCTGGGCTTCAGGTAAGATCTACATCTTATGCAGTACATCACTTTGTATGATTTATAATCAATCTGGCTATTTTGATTCATATTATTGATGTAACTTTTAATATTTCTTTTACATGTACAGTAAATTAATCATTATGACTTATTGAAACCTTATGCATTCATGAACATCAGGATATCCATCTAGGGAGGTTGCTTGTTAGCAGTGATGGTCAAGGCAAAATGTATTGATATGTCTGCTCCTATTAGAAAGCAGCTCCAAGGTTCCCATGCAGGTTTGACATCTGGTAATCTGATAAGATTTCCCTTTGAGATTACAGTGAAAAGATCAGAGTGGTTGACAAGCTAGCCAAGGAACATATGGTGAATTAATCAAGAATGCAAGATATTGATAGAAATGAGGACTCTATGAGACATAAACTCACCACTTGTTTCCAAGGTGGTAAAACATATAAATGTTGAGGAAATCTTGTATATTTACGTTAGACAATAGTAGTGCCATGGTAAAGACAGGTTAGTAATACTGAAGGCACCTCCCCACCAACACTCTTTTTGGCATATGTTTTGATATTTTATGTGTCTGTGTACTCAAGTAACATAGGAATTTTTTACAGGTCACAACAGAAGGAAAAGTAAAAGTTATTGACCGGATTGATGCATCTGGGGCTGGTGACATTGATACCTCAACAGTAGTCCAACCAACTGAGGGAATTATCAATGGCCTTAGTGGTCGCAAACTCAAGGTAAGGATTATTCTCATGAAGTGGGTAATAAAATCATGCATGGTTTTAAATTTGTGGTCTGTATGTGCAGAAACAAAGGTTTATGGTCAGCTAACCAATCCATATTACAAGTGCATCCCTAACTTTTTCATTTGAAGGAAATGTGTAGATATTTATAATTTCACCAGTTTTTGTCACCAAGAAGGCACTTGAAATTCATTAATAAAAAGAAAGAACATATTGACTCAGTATTTGGGGACTAAACCATAAATGTACAGGGCCTGACAGGTGGCATAGATGCTCCTCATTTATGTATGTATACAGTGATTATGGGTTTTTCTTGATGTGATTTCATTCGACTTACAGCTCAACACATTGCACACTTATTATTATTTCTGCTAGGTTCCAGAATCCTGGGTGAATCCGTCAGGGAAATTTCACATCGGTGTGAAGAGTGCATATTCCCTCTACCCTCAACGACTACGAGAGAGAGTTTCCAAAGAAAGAAAAGAAAAAAATTGGGATCCAGTTCACAAAGAATTGTTAGCTGAAGCTCAAAGAAAATTGCAGGTATAGAAATAAAATTTTACTGTGTTGTGTTTGGCCTGATTTTGAAGTTAGTATTAAAGATTACACATAAGTTTTTTCTTCAGTATGTACACCAAATTGATGTAACAGTACGTAATAATTCTTGTTTAGTAGATCTACACACTTACATGTGAGAAAGACAATTTTGTGCATTGAGGAGTGTTTGGAAGGCATATTAGTCTTGACAGTGTTGTATGAATGCAAGTCTCGAGCTTTGAATGCAAAAGAAAGGAGGATGGTGGTCATAATGTAAATGCCAGAAAACAGTATGTGGTGCAAGGTGGGTTGATTATTTTAGGAATGACATTGTAAGAGAGAGGTATGATTAGAGAGCTGACCAGGATATGCTGAAATGGTTCAGACTTATAAAGAGGATGAGCAAAGAAATATAGACTTAGAGGAACTATGTTGCAGAAATAGAGGGAGCAAGGAGGGGTAAACTGAGGATGTGGAAGAGTGGAATGAAGAAGTCTTAGGGATATTGGGGCTAGAACTTTCAGAAGGTTGAAAGGCATGCTCGTGATGGAATGATTTGGATTACTGCTGTATGTGTGGGTGAACTGCTTTCAGTAGGCTGAACTTGGAGATTTGAGGTGGTAAAGGTAAACCATTATAACTTTTGAGACTTGGCTGCGAATGAAAGGTTCTGTTTTCAGTATGTTATATATGACATTTTGGAGATTGAATGTGTGGAAACTAGGCTGCTGCTTATGTGTTCCTAATTTCTAAAACTTATAAATTGTATCTAATCTTAGGTTCAAAGAGATTCAGAAATTTTTCTTTTTTATTCAGTCATTAGAAAGTAGCAAAAGTAATGGAGGTAGCAGCACAAATGGCAATGGCAGTAATAGCTTGATGGAGAAGTTAACAAAGGAGGATGCAGAGTCAAGAGTTGCACAGCTCAATACACTTGAGAAGAAGTACAATGATTTGGGACCAGCTTATGACTACGTTGTCTATCATGATGGAGATGTTTGGAGGTAAGTTTGAAAGATACTTGTATTATGGAATGCATATCACTCAAGATATTATTTTGCAAGTTTAAAACATTTTTAATGTATATCTGCTTAATGTTAACACCTTTATGATTAGCATAAAACTGTATTTCCCTGCTTAAAATTGTCCAAAATTTTCATTACTCTTTACATGATCAGAATCTGTGTACATTTTGGGAGATTGCAGGCCTCTTTCCATTTAGAATTCATTCAGCATCCAGAATCATCATTAGACTAAAACTTCATTTTAGTCTCCAGTGAGCTAGTTGTTTCACAGATGCTCATAGGACTATGTCTTTAAGTGAGAAAAATCTCTACAACTGATTGACAGCAATAAATAGGAATGTTCATGAACATCTAAGGAAGCACTATCTCACAGGGTTGAATCCTTATAGATTTACCCCTAAAATCCTCTGTGAAATGTATGAGTGATGGGTGCTAGTTATGTTCACTGATACCATGTCACAACAGAGAAGAAACCTCTCTTTTACCAAATCTGTTTTTTTATTTTTAGTAATGTAGCATAATGAAAGATTGAGAAAGAAATTGATTCTACCAGGGCATGTATTGATACATCTGAGAGAGGGGACCTGGAGAATGGAATCCATCTGGGAGAATACAGGGTTACCCATCAGTGGGCATCCCTCACTACTGCTGACCAATACAACATTTCAGTCAATGTACATAATGATGGAAACATTCTGGAAGTTGTTGGCATGTGCTGTAAGTTGACAATCTTTATTTTCAAGTTTATTTTTCCATTGCTTGTTTTTTCATATTCAAGATAGGATGCCACAAGCGTAAATGTTATAGTTTCCTGATATTTATAGACGTTCTTTTTATAGAGATCTAAAAGATAGATTAGAACAGCTGCCCAGAACTTAGTCTGTGTATAGACATTTAAAGCATCATAGCCGTAATTGTTTTAGCATATGTAAACAACAATGGTAAATTCTTTGTTTCAACCTGTGTTTGTAAATACACTGTTTGTTCCTTTTATTGTTATAGAAATATATCACTGTGACTTGTAGTGCAGAAATGATGTTTAAACAAGAACTGATTTTTTTCCATAACCAAAATGCATATTCATTTCCATTAAATATACTCTTGTGATTTTAATCTTATTTTCATTTCCCTCCAAGTAACCATACCATTTAGTGAATCAGTAAGGAACAAAATATTGCCTAGTGAATTGTCACTTTTAAATGCTTCCTTTTAGAGTGGCTCTTGTGGCATAATTATGAATGAGACTGCATTTCTAGTAACTGTTTCATAAGTTTTAACTCATCATTGTTTGTTATGGTTTTAGATTTCTTCATTTCTTAATAAGAATTTATGCTTTTGTTTGTTTTGATAAGTATATGAAAGATAAATATTGGATTTTATTTTTCAGCCAGTCATGGTACCCATGTAGCATCTATTGCTTCTGCCAATTTTCCTGACAATCCAGACAAGAATGGTATTGCACCAGGTGCTCAGATAGTCTCCATTACTATAGGTAAGGATATTTTCTTGTTTATATATTTGGTTGGTTTATAGTATGTAACCTCAGGACCTCTTTTTGTGGGGCTTTAGCGGATTCCAGGTAGTGCTCCAAGTGGGATTATGTAAAGGTGGCCTCCTTTGAGGTGGGAAGGTCCTTGACAGCATTGTACACCAAGTTGGAGGTATGTTCTTAGAAAATAAAACACAGCAAAATCACTGTAAAGGAAACCCGTGATTTTTAAGGTGGAAGGGGATGGTGAGAAAAAGAATGTGAAGATAGGGAGTAAAAAATGAGGAGGATGGTTATATGATGCATTAAGGAAGATATTAAGACTGGTTTAGCAGCAAAATAAGAACAGCAATCTCATTAGGGAGGGTGTGCAGTGTTTGTGGACACCAGTGTATCACTCATAATTCGAAATTGTAGCAGCTACCTAGGTAGATGGATTTATAACCTTCTTCCTCCTGTAAAATGTTATGGCTTTTGGTCTGTCAGGCAACTTTCCCATAGCCTGGTGACAACACCATATTAGATGTACATGCACCTTCTTTCACTTATTTCCCACATTCAGTGTACATATTCCCTTAATCTGTTACAACAGTCTCTTAACAATCCCCACACCAAACTGAAACCCATATTGATCGCTTGTATGCAAGAAAATTTGGAAATTTTTCTGACTGACTTGAAAGAGGTATTACTTTTAATATGCAGTGTTACATCTTGCTTGTAATGAACTTAGTGAATTCTCCACAAAGTTTTGTCACCCATTGTTTGCTTGTTATACTTTTGATTTATTGTGGAGCACCTGCCTCTTGAATCTGGTACTCAACTAAAATATACCACTGAGCATTTTGTCCTGCAGACATGTGTATATCATTACTGCAGGCGCTGATTTGTATGTGTTAGGGCTCATAATTAACGTATGTGATGATATCTGAAATGTGTCATGATCCAGTTTGCTTTACCTTTCTTAGATATATGGTTTGATTAAGGGTGAAGTGATCAAGTGAATCTTAAAATGTGATTTTGCCATTATTATAACTTTTTTGTGTAAGGTAAACAAATTATTCTTAATATGAGGTACTTTCCTTTACTTCTTATTGCCATTATGTCTTATTTGATACTTTCATATATTTTTTACACAGTTATGCAGGTAATAGAGTTAGTAGCCAGGCTAGCCAAAATTCCAGGAAGTTCTTAAAGAGCCCCAATTTTTTGTGGATGTTTTGTAATGTCAGCATGTAAATATTCTCTTTTTGATCCAGCATTTTTTTCCTAGTGGTTTAGCATTCCATCAGAGGTGTATAAAGTACTAACATTTGTTACTAAGCTAAAGTTCTGCTGATTTGACAAAAATAAACATAGGTCCAAGTAAGAGTATCAGTCCTGAAATGTACATAAGTAAAAGTAAAAAGGTGTCCTTAAAAGATACTCAAGTAGGAAAAGAAAAAAGTAGTATCTCAAACATGATATCGATAAATATGAATGTTACTTTGGAACTGCAACAAGCTATGAACTAACTGTATATATTAGGTAATGAAAATCAAAGATATGAATTTAGCCAACTGTATTATGCACAAAACCTCTAGTTTAGCTTGAGAAGCAACTGATTTTCAAAATTCTTGCAGTCGAGCCTTGCTCGCTTCGGACTGAATGTTTGCCCAGCGCAACTGAAGAGCCACTCGCAGGCAGCAGAGGCAGGCAATGGTGTGTTGATGTGAAATTATATGTTCAGAAGGGAGGGGAATGATTTAAGAATATCCATCCCATCAACAGAGCATGCCAGGTATCCTTCTAGCTCTCTCTTTCCCAGAGACTGCTGAAGCTTATATAATGAAAAGAAATCCTCCTCATCAGAGGAGGTGTCGAATGTCTCCTAAACCTTAGATATCTTTTCTACCCCAAGCATGATGTAATCCAAACCTGTGATGTGAAGAAACTAATTAGGAATAGTATTAGCACTAAGAATAGTACAGGATAGTTTAAGGAGAACACATTTAGAGACAAAAAATGAAAATTGGAAAGTTAGCTGTAGAGAATGATAAAAAGTGGTAGCAGTATGTCAAGTTATTCTGGAACCATGACAAGACAGAAATCAACCTTTTTTTTTTTTTAGAATATTTCTATACCGTGTTTTTGTTAGTGCCTTGATTTTTTTACTTGTTATTTTCAGGTGACAATCGTATTAATAGCATGGAGACGGGAACAGCACTATCACGAGCTATGTTGAGGGTAATGGAAAATCCATTCTACAAGGTTGATGTCATCAACATGAGTTATGGTGAACATGCACATTGGTCTGATTCAGGGTAAGGAGTCAGCAAAATGCCTTTCATATAATGTTATTGGTTTGAGTTTAAAAGAAATTTAGTAAATAAGTTGAAAGTTTAGATAGCAA
Source organism: Panulirus argus (assembly GCA_038088735.1). Classification (NCBI taxonomy): domain Eukaryota; kingdom Metazoa; phylum Arthropoda; class Malacostraca; order Decapoda; family Palinuridae; genus Panulirus; species Panulirus argus. Next base: position 13,701 of record JAYMFT010263023.1, read on the forward strand.
AGTGTGTGATTTTAATAGCATGTGTTCTCAGTTTAAAAAAAAGTACATTATAATTTAGATATTTGCATTGAGACTCAGAGTTAAACAGGAACTTTAATTTTAGTATTCCTGCTTAAAGCTGTTAGATATCTTCAAGTTAGGCCAATACAAATCAGGTAATACCCTAAAATAGCTGCATTTCTGGTGCATGAAATGCTCCCTACTTTTCCCATATTTAAGAAAAAAATGTGTTACTAAAAATTATGATGGCACACATTGGTTGAGCAAAGAAAACAAATAGATTGTTTATTTTTTCATAGATGATATTTATTGATTGCAGTCGGTTTGGAGAACTTGCACATGAAGTGGTCAACAAATATGGTGTAGTGTGGGTGGCATCAGGAGGCAACCATGGCCCAGCTCTAGCCACAGTAGGAGTCCCTCCAGACTTTCAAAGTGACTCTATTATTGGTGTTGGTGCCTTTGTGTCACCAGATATGATGATGGCTGAATACTCTATGATAGAGAAACTTCCAGGTATGTTTATAGTTCTTCTTTTCTTCATGCAAGTTCGTAAGTGATCGTATTGAAGCTTTATATTAAGCATGGGATTTTAAAGGGGAAAAACAAGGTAGCAAGATATTGAGTCTGCCATAAGGAATTGGCTGCCCTTTTCCAGCCTGTGATGATAGAGTTCCTACCATTTTGCAAATAGGCAAAGCACTCAGTAAAGGAAAATCTTGAGTTATGGAGAATGAGTTAAGTTGTCGTCAAGCATTATGTGTGACCTGTAAATATTGCATGTTTGTTTACTTAAACAGAGAAATATAGTTATGAAACATGAATATTACCTTTATGGACTTCTATGTGTAGTAGTTTGCATTCCTGACCATGACGCATTCACGGGCTGTCCAGGGTCGAGTGCATAGGTTAGAATCCTGGTTGTAGTAGCTGTTCTACGGTCAACCTAGGTGTTCATCCACCCCTTGGGGTTGGTCAATAAAATGGGTACCTGGTTTAGACTAGGGTGAAAGGCGTGCCCGGAATAGAGTGAAATGGAACGATGTGGTATACCGGGGTCAACATGCTGTCAGTGGACTGAACCAGGTCATGTGAAGTATCTGGGTTAAACCACGGAAAGGTCTGTGGGGCCTGTATGTGGAAAGGGAGCTGTGGTTTCAGTGCATTGCACATGACAGCTAGAGACTGAGTGTGAGCGAATGTGGCCGTTTTGTCTGTCTCCTGGCACTACCTCGCTGGCACGGGGGGTGGCGATGCTAACTTGTATATGAAGACTGTAATTAATGGATGTCATCTTTTAGGCTGTCCTTACACATGGTCATCTCGGGGACCTACAGCCGATGGAGCAAGAGGTGTGACAGTTTGTGCACCAGGTGGAGCAATTACCTCAGTACCAACATTTACCCTAAGAAGTAGCCAGCTGATGAATGGAACAAGGTGATTATAATATTTACTTCAAGACAGCTGTATTTTTTGACTGAAGTAGCAATATTGGATTACAACCATATTTATTTCAGCAAATTTTGTAGATATAGCAAACATGGCTGCTGCATCATAAAAACTGACTTTGATGCTTGTGTGTGAAGTTATAGTGAGAGGGAAAATTCCTACAGTTTTAAATTTTATTAAGATGTACTCTGATGACTTTTCTAATGCATGGATTGTATCCATGCATAGAAAACTGCCTAAAGCATTTATTGCTTTGCTTTCCATGTAGTAGCCTGCAGTTTAACTAGTTGTTAGCCACTAGTGAAAGCTATAATAGGTAACAAACATTCTCTTCTTTATTAAAGGGAGTACTTCAGCTTCCAGAGGGGAACACATTTCTTGAATTGTAAAGAGAACATTGAAAGAAGGATTGAAGACATTATTTGAATGAATTGTGGAACAAAGTTTATTATACATGTGTTAGATTTGGATCGAGTGGTTTTCAGATTATAAGTTAATGAAGTGGCTTTCTGCAAGGCACATGTAGCTTGGAGAGTATATAAAAAGCAGGGAACTGTGAAATCATTGATAAGATAGAACAGTAAATACTAAGGTTGGCATCGACAAAGAAAAAAGAATGTTTTGAAAAGAGTTTACTTCATTGGGATGAGTAGGATGTTTGCTTCCAAAAGTAAGGTGAAAGGACTGAAAGAACAGTGTATAGTATTACATATGTAAGAAGAGTGCCTTAAAGAACTCTATAGAGATATGTGGAAATAGTTATGTAGGGATCAGATTTTTTTCTTAACAATCTTGATGTGCATTTAGAGGTTGTCAGAAAGAATGTTGATTAAAGAATATTGATTGGATACTGTGTGGAGAAACATGATCTTCATCGTTATCTAAGGTCTCTGTGCACATATATATTTCCACCATATATACATCATCCCACGCAATCTAGCGTGTGCTTTATCCTCTACCTTCTCAGGTCCTCACCCAACTTCTTTTTTTGTTTTCTTATATATAAGGTTTCAGATATATGAGGTAATGACTTCACATTTTCCAGCTCCCTTTAATTCCATTAAGAATAATCCAGTATCCTCTCCATATCATATTCTTCTACTGGTTCGTGTCATTAAGATCTCTATCACCCATAGAGAACTAAATTTTCATATACCCCAGTTTATGATGGTCATTATGCCACTTCTCTTACACACTACTCTCCATCACATCTCCTTGTAATGTGATTTGTAATACATAAATAATTTTCGTAACTATTTTTTTTTTTATGGTCCATTTTTCCATGTGAATCTAGATGGGTGGTTGGATAGATATTGTGTTTTTTGAGTAAGTTTTAGTGAAAAGAAATGAGGTATAGCAGGTTAATGTTTTGCATGGACCACCATACTATTAGCAAAAAATATGTGTTAGGCACAGAGAAATAGATAAAGCATTGTAAAGTTGTTAGGATTTTGTGTATCCTGTGTTGCAGCATGGCATCTCCACACACGGCTGGTTGTGTCGGCTTGATTATATCTGCACTAAAGCTTGAGTCCATTCAGTATTCCCCATACTCCGTCCGTCGTGCAATAGAAAATACTGCACTCAACTTAGGTGTTGATGTCTTTGCCCAGGGTCATGGGCTTATCCAGGTGAGTTTTATTCCTGTTGGTTTATATATTTTGTATTGTATATGCTATTTTTTTTTTCTTTTTGCATTTAGAGCTGGGTTGTGCTTGCATATTCAACCCAAAATGCATTATTTCTCACCTGCAGATGGAGCCCCTTGAGCATCTGAGAGAGCACTTGCTTGATTGGAGTTACCACTGCAATCCCCCTTTAATATGATGTGTCCATGAATATTTTTCCCCTTTTGGCCATCATAGAACACTGAGGTAGCAAATGGCTGTTCTTAGGAATTCAAGGACCTTGCAATGATCTGAATATGTATATGACATCATGGTGTGGAGGTGAAGTAGTGCCAAGCAGCCAGCTGCTCTTATTCATTTCTCTTGTTAGCTTGGTGGTTTGTGAACCAGTTATGTTAGTTCACTTTTTTAACATGTCTTACTTTTATATGTATTTCTCTTATGAATAATGATATGAGTTATTAATAAAATTGTTTTGAAGCTTACCCCCATTCCTTCTACCTCCATTACCTTCTCCCTCTCGCTGCCATCCCTTGCTAGGACCTCAACACATTAACTTTATGACAATAATGCAGCCAAATAAGTTACATTACCTCACTTTTGATTCATATCCTTTATCTTTACAGCCTTTACATGTTTTCATTTCATTTTATAATTGGAAACAAGATTTGAGGTCCTTGTTTCTTAGCTGATATTGTGATTCACAAATAGAATTTAGCCCACCAATTTAAGGGCTAAGGATGGAAACTTTGCTTATTTTTTTTCTTAGGTTTTTCCTTTGAAGTCCTCCTTCTTTTGGTTATGATCTCAGATTCTCGTAGGTCTCTGTCAGGTGAGAATTATAGGTTTGAAGGATGATAAACTATATCTTTGCTGAAGACAGAGCTGTAAGAGCATCTATGCATTTTTTCATTCATTGCCTCCCCTTTTATGCAGAAAAAAGAATTATTTTTAACAATACTTGGCCTAGAGCAAAGAAGAAAATTATTTTTAAACAATATTTGGCCTGGGGTAGAGACCCCTTGAAACCAAAGAATGAATGAGGTTGGACAGTTACTTGACTGTACCACACCTCTGTTATTTAATATCATTGACCCAGATTTGGGTTGCAGTAATGGTTGTTAAGTCCCTGTGAATGAGTGTCTGCTGGCCTCATAGGGTTGATTAGGATAAAACCTCATAGATAAACCTAGTTTTGTTGGGCAATAGAATGGTATTTAAAACAACCTGCTCTCTTAGATGCTCAGAGGTACATATAACTATTTTTTTTTTTATACTTGCTCACTGTTTCCCACATCAGAAAAGTAACACCAGGAACAGATGAAGAATGGCTGCATCCACTCGCATCCATTCTCTAGCTGTCGTATATATTGCACCGAAACTCTTTCTCCCCTCTCCCTGGGGTTAGGGGAGAAAGAATAGTGCCCATATATTCCCTGCATGTTGTAGAAGGCAACTAAGAGGGGAAGGAGTGGGTGGCTGGAAATCCTTCCTTCCTGTATTACTTTCCAAAAGAAGGAACAGAGCATGGAGCCATGTGAGGATTTGTCCCTCATAGACCCAGTCATATGTTCTTGACGCTACCACACTCATGTGGGAAATGGCAACCATGTATGAAAAAAAAAGTATTCATCGGTATTTGTAAGCTAATAATGATTCTTAAAACCATGTAGAACAACACTGCAAGCTGATTATGGCTTGTGAATAGCAAAAACACAGATTCCTATACTTGAGATAATTGGAAAGAATGAAAGCTGTCTGTTCAGTGCTAAAGGGAAAAGAAGAATTTAAGAAGCAGGAGTATGCAAGAACAAGGAATCTTAGCAGGGTAAGAATAAAAGTATTGGGAAAATGAGTTTGTAGAACTGTGTCAGTCTTGAGAATGTATGATGGAATGCCAGGCATTGCTGTCTAATGAAAGTAGGGTAGAAGGTAGAACTTTCATGTGGATAGAGTACTTGCTTTTCCAACAGAAGTGCTTTCATAGACACTTATTACCATTGAATATGGTACCTTATTTGTGTTGGTATTTTTGTTCAGTTCAGTTCAGTTTTAATACTGTATTCCTTGATAGAGGAATTGGGATCCTAGTGCTGTCACTAGGTAACCCTGCACAATAATACCAGAGGCATCTGGCAAGTGCCACGAGTTCATATAGATATAACAAAGGGGCTTACTAAAGCCTAAGGAAGTTAGGATATTCCTTCAGCACAACATTTTTGTTTTCATATCTATTGACCCATTTAATTATGTCCACTTCCTTTGAAGGTAGACCGTGCTGTGGACTACTTACTACAGCACTCTAATGGAATAGAAGACAGAGTACGATTTGTGGTGGAATGCGGCAATGACAGGAGGAAGGGAATCCATATACGAAATTGGAAAGCAGACAAACCCATAGATATGCCAGTCATGGTGGAACCTGTTATGTTGAATGACATGGAGGCTGGTAAGTTATTTGCAGTTTATTTGTAAAAAGGCATGGGAGACAAAAGTGAACATTCAGATAAAAGTGATATAAGTTTGTTGAGTATACCCAGTAAATTGTATGGGGCAGTAGTGATTTAGAGGATGATGGTATACCCCCTATGATTTAATGGGATTAGGGGAGTTACATTCCTAGGGAAGATTCCTCAACAAATAAAGTTCCTACAGAAGTATTTAAAGAAAAACGATATTCATTGTTTAAGTCAGTCCCAGATGATTGTTGTATAGACAGTTATGCTAGAGGAGTGGCAGCAGAGACAGACTGTAATTCAATAAGCAAGTCACGCCATGAGCACTACGTGCTAGCTCTGCTTTTCTGGCAAAATTCTGTAGTAGATACTCATAGGTATGTGACTATGCTATCATTTTGTTCTCAGTCAACCCACCTCACATAACATATTATTCTCAAATATTTCATTTCATATGTGTCTACCATCTTTCATTCTTTTGTGTTTTTTGCCCATGACTCACATTAATACATTGTCTGGACTACTACAACTTCAAATACACTCAACTTGGCCTTAACAGATATAGATCTATCCTTGTACACTTTCCTCACTGTACGAGTATTTGGGATCTATGACCCCTCTCCCATCCTATTACTTACTTAAGTATACTTGGTCCATCCACTGCCATGTCCACTCTCAGATCCCTTAGGTTTTCCATTTCCTCAAGGTGCTCCCCATTCAAGTTTACTTTTAAACCATTCTGTCTCATCCTTTGCTGCATTCCATTACCTTGCTTTTGTTCATGTTCATTCTCAGCATTCTCTTGCAGACAGCTCAAATTCTCTTACCAGCTTCTGATGTTTCTCTTTAGAGTTGTCTACTGGAGCGAGATCACCTACAAGCAGCAACTGATTCCCATACTTCAGTATGCTATAAACTTACTTCTCACCCTAAGACTCGTGCTATCATATACTTAGCAACTTCATCCTTGAAAAGATAAGATAAAATGTGGTAAAATCACACTTCCTTGACTTGGTTCCCACCTTCACCTAGAACCACTCACCCTCCTCCCTTCTGAGTCACACATGTGTCTTACTCTCTTGATACAAGCTCATCACAACATATAGTAAATTATCATTTACTTCATACATTCTTATGTTTACTAATTTGTCTAGTGTTTGTGATTAATATCTTGCCTTTTTTCAGATCCAAGTGAAAAGTTGGCATTTTGCATGGAATTAGTTATGACTTGTGATGCTCCATGGGTCAAATCACCAAGCTGTCTGCAAATGTCATACACAGTCAGATCATTTCAGGTAAGGGAGTTTGCACTGTTTTGAATTGTAATGATAGTTTAGTATTGTCTCTGGTCTAGAATTTTACTTCCCCAAGTATTTATTTTAGATAGAAATATGAAGCGAACAGTAATATTCTTTTTATTTCAGCTGAGTATAGACCCACGTGGTCTAGATCGAGGACGAGTGTATTTTACCTCAGTGAAGGCCTATAGCTCTAGTAACATAGAGAAGGGTGCCATGTTTGAGGTTCCCATTACTGTTGTTGTCCCAGTTGTAGATCTCCTTCATGGTTACCATTATAACTGGTGAGTAATGATTGGTTTTTGAAATTTACAGAACATAATCTTGATTGTCATTTTATCTGTCATTACATTCATTTTAGGCATTATCTTAACATTTTAGCATTGTTTCCAAAACATGTTATGTATGCAAGACCATAATCCTGCAAGATGTATGGCAGGTGAGAAAATGTAGTAACCATGCAAGATGTGTGACAAGGGAGTTAATGTGGTAAAGGTAGTATGGTTGGAATTATTATGGGTAGAAGTAGACAGGAAGAGATGAAGAAAAGCAATGAATGATCTGTTAATGTATATGGGTATTTGAAATCACAATGCCAAAGGAATAAATGCTGATCCTGGTGAATGTAGTAATATGTGTGAAGGGAGTGACAATGAAGTGCTTAAACAGTGTTAGGGATTGTTCATTTTGAATGAAAAAGTTCAATGTATATAAATGTCATTTGGAGATATGTGCAGTAATCTACCCCATGCCGATGAAGATAGAGTATCATATCCTAGAGATAGCTTTATATTAATGATGACCAAACAATGCATGCATTAATCTACCCCATACTAATGAAGATAGAACAAGAAGATGAGAGAGTAGTGTGACATTTAAAGTGTCATAGATTAGAGTTAGCTTTATTTTAATGAATAAACTTACTGATTAAAGATACCTTTGAACTTTAGCTCATTTCATGGTTTTACTTTATAGTCCAGCTGAGGTTTTTCGGGCGGGATGTGTACGGCGTCACTTTATTTATGTGCCAATAGAGTCAACTTGGGCTACTGTGACCCTCAAGGCATCTCATTCAGACAAGTGCCAACGATTCACGCTGCATGCTGTTCAGCTCAAACCCAAATGTAGTGTTAAGACACTGGAGTATTATAAGGTAAGTGAAAGAGATCACATCATGGTTCAGTAATTGAGTTATCAGTAGTGATTAATAAGCCTGTACTTCCATTTTAGGTTCCTTTGTAGATTGCCCTTTCCTTGGCCTCATTCATGTTGCATCCTTGCTTGGGCTGCCAGACACTCTTTAACTGTGCATGGCTTACAAATGTCACTGTTTACTCTTTCTGCTTTGTTTCGTATTCCTAGTTTTCTCCTATTGTATGTTTTGTTTTCATGATATGGAAAATATGTTCTGCTTTACTCTGAAAGAAGACTCAAAAGATTTAAGCTTTCTTGTCCCATAGAACAATTGGGGCTCTTGTTGCCTGGCTTTCCTCTTTAGTGTACTAGTCTTCTGTAAATTTGCTTTTGGCAACCCAGCTGTGGGTCATGCTTAATTGTAGTGGGAATGTGTCATTTTCGTTCAAACTCAGGCCTTGTTATGGCTATTCAGGAACATAGGGGCTTCAGTCAGCTAAATGTTAATTAGGTGATGGAAGATCAGTTGACAAGTGACTGCCAGCTACAAATCATGGGGGTATTTGATTATTTCATTAAGAATTATCAAAATTTATTTCCATTCCTTTGTTTTTTGTTGCCTTGAACAAAAAACTAGAACTAATGTATAGAAGAAATATATCACTTTATTTCATACTGTCATGTTAGTGCCTTTGCAGTTCGTCCCATATCTATAATGTTTATTTTTTATAAAGCCTTTTTTGGCATAAAGAAAACTCTTCCCATTGTTTTTATGTACAGTAAGATTTACAACATGAAGGTACTTTGAGCAACAATTTTTTTTCAGGTTATTAATTTAGGTTGCAATGAAGTTAGTACACAGATATTTGGTGTGCGAGGTGGCTACACATTGGAAGTGTGCCTAGCTCGCTGGTGGTCTAGTCTAGTGGATGGAGAAGTAGAAGTCACAGTTGAATTTCACAGTCTCCGCCCATCACAAGAGGAGGTATGCTCTTTCGTTTTATTTTGTTTTTACTTGTGTTTTACTTTGTTCATTACTGTCTTTTTGTATTGTATTTAAGAGATGTGCATACTGTACTCTATTTTATTTCTCAAAATGTTGATTTTGTTCTGATTTTGTTTAGGTTAGGTGACAGGCCATTTAGAACACGGGGCTAGAGTGGGAAATGATAAACCGAACGAAATTTGTATAATTTTTGATGTCTGGATCTTAAATGTATAGGTTTAATTGTTTAGTATCTTATAGATGTTTTATCATGCACTAACAATGTAATTATTGTTTGTTTCTTGTAGGTTACATTGTTCTGTAGCGATGGTGTACAGAGAGTGGATGTTCGAGCAGGACTGCGATCAGAGGAGTTGTCTCCTCAGGCCTCCCTTAAGCATCATACACAGGTTACAATACTTATGCATCTTGCCATGATATGAAACAACTGTAATGACCAAAGACTGAATATTATTGATTATTAAAATTTCTCATAGATGTACTATATAGCCACATAGGCTTACTTCCTCTATCTTTTACAATCAGGCTTCTGTTTCTCTAGCAGGTTAATATCTCCAGTTATTCTGTGAAACTTTTCCATGATATTGGTCTGCAACATTTCCTGAGCCTTCAGACCAACCATTGAAATAATTCCATCTTGATTTGTGTTTAAAGTGTTGTCTGATTTTAGCATTTTCTTTTTTCATGCAGGTGTTAATGCCAACAGAAAGTAAAGTGGAAGTGTTAGGTGGACCCAGAGACACCATTCCTGGAAGCCGGCCAGTGTACCAGTTGGTGCTGTCGTACAACCTTTCATTATCTAAGTCTGCAGAAGTGAGTAAATGTGTAACCCACATATTAAAGTGTTATTACTTATGAACATACTCTTAGATTATTTGCTACTACGAACATTTTCCCTCAAAGGCTCAGTCCTCTGTTCTTAACACTACCTCGCTAACACGGGAAAAGGCGAATATGTATGAAAAAAAAAAAACGAACATTATCTTGGGGAATGGCTTTCATTTTCCTTTCTTATATTACTCATTTTGTTTTCCAACAGATTTCTGATTTGATAAAAAAAAATTACTATTTATGGAAGGCTAAAATCAATGTAGGTTTCAGTGGATTTATTAGAAACAAAATTTTCAGTGAGCTGAAACTAATAATTCCAGTCTTTCTCTTGCCGCCACTGTAAATCCTTCGAACTCTTTTCCACCCGAGCATCAGACAGCAGATTATGTACTCAAGATACTGCAATATTATCACTAAGTAAAGATTCTGATTACTCATATAGATATGCTGAAATATATCTTTATGCTGAAATATATCTTTCTTTTATGTAAATAAAGAAAATTGTATCAGTCATGTCAGAGGCTTGTTTAACTGGGATGCTTTGTAATGACTAGTTTAGCAATGCAGAATATTACCTTTGGAAATTTTTGTTTCTATGAGACACAAGTGCAAGTCTGAGAATGAAAGTTATCAGTAATTGTCTTGTTAAATTGCTTTTATAGAAGATGACAGGGACATCTACTTATGGTTTGTTGTATAAGTTTAGCTTTTTTCTTTGGTTGGAAAATGGGTTCTTCTTTTTCTTCTTTCATGCAGAGAACATGTGAGTATTCTTAAAACTAATTATTTTGTTTTCATGGAGAATGCACGTAAATGCAAGAATACTTTTTTTTTCTATTATGAGGGATTTCTTACTTGTCTGCCAACATAGTTGGGTTAGTAGCCTTTTGTTGAAAAAGCCCTTGTTTGCACCGTGATTACTTGTGTAAGTAATCATTGTAATGGGTAGGTAGATAGCATGTCAGTTTTTTTTTTTTTTTTTTTTTTTTTTTTTGCTGAGACGGCACGGGCAGCTGAGGCCCTAATCAAGGCCATCCCATTAACGCTCTACATATTTTGTTAGATCCATCATTTTTAAATCAGACGTGAAATTATTAGAACATCAAATCTGATGAAGTTTTCAGCATCCCTAGAAGTGGCCATGCCTTCAGTGTTGGGTAGTAGCTTCATTTTTGAAGCAGTGATTCTTTCATGCTACCAACTGAATGTGAATTTTTAGGGATAACTATATATCATCCTTAAGTCTTAATTTAAGTTTTAGTTGTAAAAGTTGAGGTAATACAATATTAATACGTTGAGGTTTGAATTTATATAGTTGATAGCATGTACATATTTTCACCTGATTTTTTTTTATTTACAGATAACTCCCAAGTGTGCTCTGTTAAGTGATGTTTTGTATGAATCTGCATATGAGTCTCAGCTGTGGATGTTGTTTGATCATAACAAGCAGCTCCTTGGTTCTGGTGATGCCTACAGTAACAAATACTCACTTAAACTAGAAAAGGGTGACTATACAATCAGACTACATGTTCGGCATGAACGGCCAGATCTGCTAGAGAAGCTCTCTGATCTTCCTCTTACAGTGCTTACCAAATTGGCTCAAGAGGTAAGAATGAATTTTAGTGGTGATTATGCTTATAGTACTATGCTTTAGATATAGCAGATGGGTTATAAGATTGTAATAAGGTGATGGAGACTTCATATGTATTGGAAGATAGTTGTCTTCAGCAGCTTGGAATCAGTATATTTTTGAGTTGTTAATTAGGAGATACATGGATACAAAAATGCATAAATGTGTACATGATCACAGACATATGGAAGTAAAGATACACCATGATTAGAAATGACAGGCACCTCCTAGTGCTGGTTTGTCTCAGTTCTTCAGCATTTGTAGTTGTTGTGATTTTATTAGAATAAGTAGGATCATCCAAAATGCACTGATTATGTAAAACATATTTGCAGGTAAAATTAGACATCTATACATCATTCAATGCAGCAGTGGCATCTGGCAAGAAAGCTCAACCCATCCCACTCAGTATGGGTACTAGTCAACCTATCTACCTCGCAGCCCCCAGCCTCTCCGACAAGTGCGTATCTTGGATTGGTATTGTATAATCATTAATACTGTAAACTATTGAAATTATAGATAGTTATTGTGTACCTTAATGTCTACTTTATTTATTGATGGGTTATTGAGGAAAGTAAAAGCTAGAAGCAAACTTTTTCATCCCAAATTGTTTAATTGGTTTATCCAGATGACATACTGTCATTGGAGTGAACCAGGGCATATAAAGCAGTCAGGTTAAACTGTAAAAAATTTTGTTTGGCTTGGCTGTGGATTTAGTGAATTATACTTGACAGCAATAAAGTGGAAGTGTGTAAATGAGACCATTGTTCAATTATACCCAAACAGCTAATGCTGGTGCATCTTGAGTCAGGTGAGCAGGGAGGTGAATTGCCAAATATGTCACCACAGGAGCATGTTGCCACATGGTATACTACATAAAATGATGAATTCAGATCACTAGTCAGAATTTTTTTCAAATCTCATGAAATTTTTGTTCACTGATTCGCCACCACACCCGGCGTGCTAATGTGCAACATCAGGCCATCAAGTGGCATGCCAGATATGTCCACAGTTCACTGTATTTATCCCATTACCATGAAATTTGTCTTGGTTTTGACGCACAAATAGGTTACTGCACCTGATGATTTCTGTTTCATGGTTGTACTGTATCAAGTGAAAATATTAGTATTGATGATGTACCATCCACTCTTCACTCATGTTACTAAAAGTCCTGCATGTGTTGGAAGTTTATTGAAAATATATTTCTGTAAGTTTATTCAAAATTTGTGCTTCTATTTTCTCTCATCCTCCTGTGTGGATCATGATGTTCCCACTTGATTTCTGTACAGTTAAATTCTCCCTTTTTCAGAACTTTTCCATCACTGAGTAGGGCTTGGCTCACTTCTTGCTTTACCATTTTGCTTGTCTTTTTTTTTTTTTTTTCTGATTTTTGGATTTTCTGAGAAAATTGTATGCTTTGAAATTTATGGTGGTAAGTGCATAACAGTGAAATTTATCTTATTTTTCAGGACTCTAAAGGGCCTTGGGCTGACCCCTGGTCAAGCTTTATTAGGTACTCTCTCATTTGCAAAGGATGAGCAAGTTCGGAAAGCTGTAAGTAACCACAAGTTTGGGCCCATACGTACTATGCCGGTAAGAGCACAAGCTTGCCCTTTCATCGCTTTCTTTTTTAATTTCTTTTCTTTCCTTCTTTCCAATATGTTGTGACTGCAGCCTTTTAACTCATTTAGAAAGAGGTAGGCTGGATGTCCCATTCAAAGTTTGAAAATTTAAAGCAACAGGCTGCTTCTCGCTGACACAGAGCAGCCAAAACCAGCTAAGCATGTGTTACATCAACCAACAAACCTCATCTCACCTGCTTGTGGCAATCATCACCACTGCTTCAAGGTAGAACTATGTTTTCCACCTCATTACCATAGTGGGGGTTTGGGGCAAAATCAGCATTCAGTTTAAGAAATACCCACATAGTTAGTATTCCCATTCATTTCATCATGTGGATCTTCATAGGTAGTCCTTCGATTGTTTGGACTGTACTGTTTTGAAAGGAATTTGTTGCCCATGATGTCAGATGAACATTCACATCGTATGTATAAGGTGTGCACCAGGGAAAACATGATTCCAGGTGAAATGTCGTGACTACATACCTTCAGTAAGATTATGTATCAGAGTAATTCCTCATTCTCATTTTCATCAAGAGGATTTTCATCTGAAGGAAACAATAATGGGGCTTGCTGTTATAAGGGAAATTGGATTGGCTGAAATGCAAATAACAACTTACTTCTTGTGTGGTTTTGTGAGGATTCAGTCTGAACTTTTACTTCTCTTTTATTTGGATGACTTTTTTATTGTATTGTTTCCTCTTCTGGCCTATGTGGGAAGTTTGGTGGTTATTGTATAACTCATATTTACATAAAAGTCTGGTTATTGTTTGGTTATAGGAAGGATTGTCCTTTACTGTATATTCTATATGTTTGTGGCTCTCCTTTGTTGTTTTGAGCAGAATATCATTTCTTAAGTCAAAACAGATGAGAACAAGTTTTTATAGATCTTACAGTGCATGGGAGTGGTCTTTCAAGGAGTTTTGAAGTCAGGACCTTGACTACTATGACTTGAATTATTATTTACTTTCCCTTTACCACATCATTGCTGGATATTCTTGTAACTTATTTAGCTAAGATAAAGATGTGTTTGCATTTATATGTTAGACAGGAAATTCCCATGTTCTGGGAGAGTGAATTAACTTCGTCCATTTTTCCTTGTATTTTTCTAAGAAACAAAAGGGCATGGTTTTGCTCCACATAAGATTCCAAACCTTAGCTTATGCTTATTGCATGAAGTTTATGGTATCTTTTTCTCATTAGATCAACTTGATAAGATATTTGTGTTGGTATGAATTTACTTGCTCTAGTACTAACCTGTGGACTTGATTTATTAGTATGAGTAATGATGGTAAAGTGATGAACTTGAGTTTGCTTTCAGGAATATTTATCTATTAAGAGACTAATTTTATATTTTTGATGAACATGATTGATCATCAGCTTTTAAGTTAATGAAATTAATATTGCTTTAATGGAAGGTCTTGCATTTTATGGTTATCAATTCTTTACTTGTCAAGTGAAATATTTTTGACTGATAAGCATCTTTGAATTGCATATATCCTTGATGTAATCAGTTGCCTCATTTTTTGGTGACTGTAAACAGTTAAATATTGTTTTCCAAACGTTAAATATTGTTTTCCAAACAACATGATGTTGCACAAAATGCCTAGTATAATTTACATGCTGTAAAGCATAGTGCATGCAAAAAGTAGTCAGGACTCAAATAGCTGAATGAACAATACACTGTTTGGTGATAGACAAAGGTTTGGTCAGATAAGGACATGTGGGCAACCACAGCACTGACACCTTAGAATAGCAGGCTCTAACACAGAGTGCCATCTCAATTTGGTAGACAGACTCATGTAAAATGGAACATGGGTAGAAGCCTTTGCTGTCCTTGTATGATGGTTGTTTCAATTATTTATCTCTTGAATTATAGTAAACAGTGTCCTGCTGTATCAAACTTTTGTTTGTAAACTTTACTCTTCGTATTAGGGGAGCATTATTACCTTAGGTATAAAAAACTACCAACACTAGTGACTTAATACTGTACTCACTGTATATTAATACAGTTAATGTGCTCATTCTTTGTGGTTGATCTGTTGGACTTTCTCCTGTGTGACTTAATGTCTATTCTGGCACCCATCAGTCACTTATAGACATACAACCTGTGAAAAAGCTTGAAAGGATGAGATGATTTCTCAGTCCATTTGATGAGGAAGAGGCACTTCCCTCCCCTTCATGTATTAAGATGAGCAGGATGGGTGTTAATAAGTTAAGATTTCTGTTACTGCAAATGCCATGAGATTTTGATACTGTAATATATGTGGAAATTGCAATTGTTTTGTTTTAACTTTTTTAATCTGATGTCAGGACCTATCTTGTGGACTCGCTTGTCATTAGCTTGTAAGTCACAATCTTGTCATAGCAGTTCAAAGTGCACCACTTTTCTAATTTTCAAGAAAACAACGGTAGGTTCATTTTAGAAATAGAGTCTTAGTGGTCAAACTTCCAGCACTGTGAAATATCATCATTTCTTCTTGGATTTGTATGAATTTTATGGGAAGAAAGTCGGTATTGCTGTGTGATGCTCATGCTGGGTGTTGTTTGCCATAACTTCCCTGTCACTGTACACCACCTCATTCAGATTTCCTTAATATCTTACAGTATCTTACCACTTACCAGCATATGCGCTGCTTTATAGTTTTTGTCTTCCCTTGGTTGAGCATTAGCCTAACAACTTACTCTCCTGTCAGTATTCTTCTACATTGAGAAATTGTCAGAGTGCAGTTAGCATGGGACTTTATTAATTATGGTGTGTCATTTTCATCTTACTATTCAGTTTAGTTAGCAAGCTGACTTTATCAAATTGCTCTTGAGGAATAGGGCAAAATGTCTATACCATTTGAATTATGAACAGGGATTTAGTAAATGATGATGTGAGGTTTTGGGTTTAAGATTCAGTAAATGAGGCAGGTAATGATGATATATAGTGTTGCATATTAGTTTCTGACAGTGCTCCAAGCCTTTAATTGCTCCTCTTTTTACTTTTGTTTGCATTTATGACCTTCTTTCAGTATCTTACTTTTGTATACTTGCCCAAGGAATTATTATTGTTTTCAGACTTTCTTGTATTTTAGTGCAAGCAAGTAGCACTTACGTGTATGATAGAATAACTAGCATGCAGAATTATTCTGTAATTTTTTCAAGTATCACTAGTAGGTCATCAGTAGCTTAGGGTATGAAATTTAGCATCTAAACTGATTGTAGGAATTTTTCATGCATAATTTGTTGTAATTATAAGAATGTGTTGTGCTTGATATATTTTTATTGATAACCCAGCAAACTGTTGAGTTTGTTGCTCTTTCTTAACTGCAGAAAGTGTAAGGAGAAAGCAGTAGTTGTGATACTTTTGAAAGAATCAGTAAAAGAAATATTCTCAAATGTGAAAGTTGAGATAAAGATCCCAATGTATCATAGAAATAAATTTGGCAGCAGTTTAATTAGTTAAGACAGCAGTACTAAAGACAATGAAGGATGTACAGGTGTCAAGATTTTGAGTAATGCATTAGAGGGAAAGAAATCAAATTTGCAATGTATTTGGACTTGATAACAGAAACAAAATCAAGACTGGGACTTTGTGGCAGATAGGACAAAATTGATGCTGTAAGAGTAGCATCCTTCACACCATCACATGTTTTGAAGGTCATCACCTGCCACATGTTAATGTTTAAACAGTCTGTAACCTTGTCATTACAAGATGGTGGCTCAGTGCACACATTAGAGTTAACCCTGCCACCTCTGCATAGTCCCAGATCCAGATCATTCATCTTGAAGTTTTTGAATGAAGTGTGGTGTCATGTCCTTCATGTACATGAGTGAGGCAGTAGGTTATCATATTTCTAGCAGATTTCTATGAGTAGAGTTACACATACCAAGAATGAGGGAAACAGAGAAAGGAGTATGTTTGAGGAATGTAATGATATACAGTATAGGTGACATAGGATTGTGAAAGTATTAGCTACTAAGATAAAAGGAGATATAAGGTTAAATATAAGAGAAGATATGAATGAAGATTTATCAGATTTGAATGTGACTGGAATGAAATTAATAGTATTTGAGAATTAACCATTAAAAGAGGTGGGAGTTTAGCTTGTTGTTCCTCATGTAATGATGAAGGTGCCTGAAAAAGATTTTTACAAAATTTCTTAGTCAGCAGAAGAAATATAGAATATGAAAATGGATTGCATCATAGTCAATGAAACCAGAGTAATTCATTTGATTAGTTTATACTTACATTAGCTCATTTGATTGGTTGAAAATAGGTGTTTTGATGTTGTCCAAGAGTTTAGATAGATTGAAATAATACGTTTTTGTCTTATATTTTGTAAATTTATGTGTGAACCTGACTTGATTTTAACGTGATTTATTTTTTATCTTAATTTTTTAACAGGATCAGTATCCTGTACGTGTTGTGGTAACAGAGTTGCCATGCAAGAAACGCAGCACTGGTAGTAGCAACAGCAACTCAGAAGAAAAAAAAGAGGCCAAAACACATGCTGATTACTTGGAGGCTTTAAGAGATTTACAGACTGCATGGATAGGTAAATTAGGTGTGTAAAGACATGGAAACAAGAAAGTTTTAAAGTATATATATAGTGCTGTGTTCTTGACTCACTAACCAGCTTCTTTGAAAATAATATTAATGATAATACATAATTAGCTACTTTGGGGACAGTGACCTATCCTTGTGAGTCTGCAGACCTTTAGATATATGCTTATTTTGTTTGCTGAAGTATTTGATATGATTTACAATTCTTTCTATTGGTTGTCAATTTCACAGTACTGTATAGAATTATGATAAGAAACAGGTAATTATACATGCAAGAAAATTCAAAGATATGTGAACTTAAGCTCATTGATATAGGCTTAGTAAAGACAACTTTTCAAGGATATTGATAAACTTAGTCTTTCCAGTTTAGTACTCTGTGACAGGTAAGGAATGAAAGGCTAGTTGAGGTGATGTCATCCTCCAGGTGAAACTGTCAAGTTCAAAGAGATATAATGATGCACAGTGATCCATTTGCTTGATGTATTTTTGGAAAACTTATGATTATTAAAGTCTGCCAGATTTTTTTTAGAATTTAGTCCATAAAGAAAATCTGAAGAACCTGAAGAGTGAAGGAGTAGTTAGGATAATGAAGGAATGTAAAGATTCAGAAAGAATGTAAGGAAATATTATCGGGGTTATATATCATCTGTTCAGTTTGAATAAGCTAAATAAAGAAACTGAGAATGTAGAGAAGGTAAATAAAGTCAAGGGACCACTTAGTAGAATAAACAGGTTAACCATGTATCTGGAGTACCTTTTTCATGTGGTTGCTTTTATAGGTTTGTTTCTGTCTTTGAGGATTTTTGACATGAGGGATGGTTTAAGCTAGTTCCTTGATACAAGATTATTCCAGGGTGGGACCCTATCAGTGCAAAACTCTCTCTCTCTCTCTCTCTCTCTCTCTCTCTCTCTCTCTCTCTCTCTCTCTCCCCCCCCCCCCCCCCGTTATAATTAGGTAATTGTTTACATATGGTACGCATACATTTATACATGTAGTATTATTATTGTTTTCCCTCTGATACATCTTTGAACATGGAGTACTTGAGAAAGATTAAGTGTATCTTGTGAATTCTATAACTTGATATAATGATTAATGAATGATTTTCTTTTTTTTCATTTCTGCAATACAGGTTAGCCTCTGTTATCTATTTTATTATCTATGCATAATTTCCATTTTTCATTCAGATTGTGAAAGTGGGGAGCAAATACATAAAGAGGTGATGGCTGCACACCCAGACCATCTTGCTGCTCAACTGGCTCGTCTGCAAGCTTTAGATGCTGTTGGAGCTCAGAATAGAGCAGCAGTTATAGCCCAAGCCAGTCGGATTGTATCAGCAGTGGATACAGCACCACTCCTAGCCTTCTATGGTACCAAAACTGACACTCGGTCTGATGCAGCCAAGATCAAAACACAGGTTAATATCTGAACATATGTGAATAACTGAATTGATTACAATCCTTCTCTAGGGAAACTGAAAGTCACCTGCTTGATGATATTTCATTGTTACCGTATAGAAATAGTAGATTTACTGTCCTGATTCCTTTTGCACACCTCCATGTCCAGAACATCCCATGCCACCCTTTTCTCAAACACATTCAGCAATCCTTCAGAATACTCACAGCATCTCCTCTTCATCCCATCTGCCTGTTATCATTAACCCATTTGATCTTTTACAAATTTTCCCATTTGTTCACTTGTTTTTCTTACACTATTAATCTCTTTCCAGAACATTTCCTTATTCTAACTGAAGTTTGCTGATTCTTGCTCATCCCAGCTCTCATTTGCCCTCTGTTTCAGCCCCCTCTCCTTTCTCTTGTACATCTCCCAGTAACTTGTACCGCTTTGCAGGTAATGCCCGTACATCTCTCTTTTTTTCTTTCACTAGCATTTTAATTTACACACCTCTCTGCTCACTATCCTTTCTCATCTGCGCACCTCCCACATTCTACCCACTTGTCTCACACATGTAAGCAAGTGCTTTCCTAATATCTTCCATTCATCATCCACCCCCCCTTTTTTCATTCATTGTCACTTTTGCCTTTCTAAGCTGATTCTCTCCAGGTATCTTCACACAAGCCTCTTTTCTAATTGTAATTGCTTTCATCACCATCTTCCCTCCTTTATCATTTCCTCTTTTCCTGAAGCCTTTACAAACCTTCACCTTCACCAAGTAATGATCAGACATCCCACCAGCTGCCCCTTTTAATATATTCACATTCAAGAGTCTCTCCTTTGCACACTATAAAGTAGTACATAATCCAGTGATGCATGCTTTCCATAACCCCTGCTGACCCACATATACATGTATATATCCCTTTTTTTTTAAACCATGTATTCCTATGTACAACTCCACTAGCCATTCACCATTTTCATTGATATTACTGAGTACCCCCAAGCTGCTCATTTGTATTCTAAACTACCACAGTACCCACTCTCATATTAAAATCATCCATCTTTAACCTTGGTCCCTTGCATGAAATTGTCAGCAGACTCACATAGCTTCTTGTAAAACATTTACTCTCTTCCTTACTCCTCTTATTACCAGGTGCATAAGTACTGATAATCACCAACCTCTTGTAACCCACTTTCATTTATTTACTATCAGTTGAGGGCTCACTTCCTATCACTCTTTCACACATGTCCACAACAACTCCTTCAGTAGCAATGCTACCCCTTCCTTAACTCTCGCCCTTATGTTAACCCCCTGACTTTACTCCTGAAACATTCTCAAACCATTCATCTCCCTTCCCATTTAGATATTATTTCATGCAGGGCTAGAACATCCAGGTTCCTCTTCAATATACTCCCTATCTCTCCTTTCTCCTTGTCTTGGTTACATTAATACACATTCAGACACCCCAGCCTGAGCCTTTAAGGAGGATAAGCACTCCCAGCTGGACACTTTCTTTGAAAATTAAAGTACGAAGATGGGAAGTTTTTAGCTTTCTGCTCCCGCCCCTTTGAAGTTGTCAGCTGCACCACATAGAAAATATTTGAGAAGTGTTCTTTCTCTCCTATCCCCAGGATTACTATACCAGGGCAAGTGAAATGGTAAGGGGAAACCACTGAAAGTTCTGTAGGGTCTGATTATGGAGAGGGGGGGCTCTGGTTTTGTTGCATTATATGCACATGACAGTGGATGTAAGCAAATGATTTTTTTTTTTTTTTTTTCCTGCCTTTGCTCCAGCCTTTAAGGTTAATCTTTAGCTAATGAATTTAGCATTTCTGTTTTATAACAATAATGTTTGAACCACCCTTCTTTGAATTAGGATAATTTGAAATAGATTAGAGAGAAAAACTTTGAAGTGACCATATGAATATAGATAAGATAAAGATATCTTTTTTTTCAGATGGACAAGCAGCGTAATACTCTGCTCGAAGCTCTTTCACGTCAGGGATCAGCCTATTGTGCTGACATTCTTGCTCTTCCTGTATCAGAGCTAACCCAAGAAGACTTAGAACAGGTGGACAGTATTGCAGTTGACATAATGAAGTTTGTGGAACCATCTGACTCGAAGGTAATGAGGCCATCCCTTTATGTAATATACTCCAGTGCCTAACTTGTTCTTGATTGCATGATTACAAGTATGTTGAAAGTAGTTTGCACATGTTTGCTTATTTATTTATAGATATCTGGGACTGGTTGACCTGCTGGAATCAAATAGTGGAAGCCAAAATAAATAATAAAGGTTTATAATGTGGCTTTTGAAAGTACGCATGGTTCTCATTTGGAGACAGCTTGCAGAGCTACATTGTGCCAAAGTGGCAAATGAGAATAATGTTACAGATTCTTAGAATGACACTAAATATCTTACTTAATGTCCAAGGGCAATTAAGATAGATATTTACTAGTGAAAGGAGTTGAAAAAGTGAATGATGGAAGCTGAGATGGTTCTGGCATATAGAAAGGATTACAAAGAAAGTGTATATGCAAGTCACTAGTATTGTGAGGAAAATCATGAATATATTAAATACTAGTTTACAGATGATAGGATCTTTTAGAAAGAAAAATTGGTTCAGTGATGTTGAGTTTATGAGTGTGAAAGATACATATATGTTAAAGAATGTAGGTGAATCTCTTAAGGTTAAGGTATAGAGGAGAGAGATGCAACTGGATGAAGAGTGGATTTTCTTTGGGTTTAGGGTGGAAGGATACTGTGAGAGTATGTGAGTGAGAGAAGGGTTAGCATGGAGTTCCTAGAGGCATTTGTTGTGAAGAAAAGCCTTGGATTTTGGTGGGTTGCTTTTTCCATGGAAATTGGCCTTCACTTCTTTCATTTCCCTGCATCTCTTGGACACAGTTGTATGAGATATGGTTAAAGCTGTTCTAATTTATTTTACAGTCTTTCAAATGATCAGGTATAGAGAATGTATATTGGTGCTATGTTCTCATTCCTTAAATCTCTGACACTTTTTTCATTATAGCTGATTTCCTTTCTTATTTGTAGGATATATTTAAGATAAAGGGGAAAAAAATTCATTAAAAAAATCATCATTGTTGTAGAGGATCATGTATTTTATTGTTTTCAGGTTAATGGGTTCTTCGCTAGTTACTATCAAGTCCGTGGATTCAATGGATTAGCAGCACGTTTAATTGCCCGCCAGTGTGAAGAAAAGTGGACTCGAGAAAATGAAGCAAAGTTAATTGATGCTTACAATCGGTTGGGATGGACCCATATTTCTACCCTGATTGCTAGCTCTCACCCTTTACGGTTTCCCACTAGCTATACACCGTTTTAAGTTTACAGAGCAAATTTTCTGAGAGTACATCTTGTGCAACTTCACTTACTGTGCTAAATAAGGTTAATGTATGAAAGCTTTTGCAGATCTCTTACTGTGTATCCACTGTTCCATCAGTATTGTGAACCAGTCACCACCAATGGTTCTTAGAGCCTGCCTTGTATATTTAAAGTTTAATCCATCCTAATAAGTGGTGTAAAGCAATATCTACTGTATTGAGTGTCTTGAGCACTACAGTCTTTGGAGTTTCAACTGCACGTACATCATTGCAATGAAATGTTCAGAGTTGCAAACTTGATGTTATTGTTAGTTGCTCTGAAGGAGATGCATCTCTAATACTATGTATTGCAGTTCTTGTTTCTAAATGCTCATTCTTATTTAGAATGAAGTTTTACTTAAAAATGATGGGACTTGTTAGCTTCTTATTCATTGCAATCTTCTGAACTGTTTATTTGTTGTAAGATTATTTTTTACTTTGATTAATATATGCCATATCCAAATGATATCAGTTGTTTCCACTTGTTCATTGATGCCCTTTGTATTTTTTTCACATATGAATATTGCTTTTTGTTCTTCAAATTTTTGATAGTGGCTTATGGTAGAGACTTTGATAAAAAGTATACTTTTTGATTTTTACCAGTTTATATGGGAGGGGCCCTGTTTTACAAATAGAATTGAATGAATATCTTTGAACAAAAAGTTAGAAAGGCATATCCATCAAGAGAACAAGGAAATGGAGATGTCTACCGTACAATTTTTAACTAACTGCAAATTAACTAACCACAAGCATCAGTTATTTACAGAAATTTACTGAGGTAGCATTATTTGTAAAATATTCACTGTTTACATTTAAAAACAAAGAATAACAAATGTTTGCCTTTAAAATGCACATGTAATGAGGTTGTATGCTGGATAAACAGCTAGACTTATCAGGTGGCAGGTGGGAGAGGAATGCTGTGAAGAATTGCTTCTTAACATGCAGCATCTTTGATATTAGTCTTGTGTTTTCCCCTGTGTACATCTACATCCACACACCTTTATGTTCTACTGATTCTTGTTATTCCGATGGTTATTGATCCAAAGGTCACTTAGGATGGTGATTTTTAACAACAATATGTGCTCATATCTCAATGTAAGTCCTCCAAAAGTCTTACATTGGGGAATGTTGGACATAATATGTATCCAAAGCTTTAAGAATTCTCTAGAAATCCAATCTTAATATATTTATTGATCTCATACTTCAAAATGTGCCCCAGCCTTCCTTGCAAATTGTCTGGCCAACAGGTGCACTTAAATAACATATAAGACTAAAAAGAGCATCACAAGGTATAATTATAAATGCACTAGTTGCAGTTCCAACTCAAAAATTAAACTGTCTCAGCAATACTGTTATAGAATTTATAGGTTTGTATACATGATGTTATTGAGCATTCACATATGGACCAAGCCATGAAAATAAGAAATGTGTATAACACAAATAACATCACAGATCTATGATTATCATAAATATTTACACACTACTTGTAGTATGCATCTCAAAAAAATTACTTGTAATGATGAGGTTGGTGTAAGATTTTCTATTTGATGTATGCAATATAATAGAGAAATCATATATGAAAGCATTCATGCAAGAAAGAGGTAGGTGCAAACAAAAACAGCATTGCAAATTTATGATTATCATAAATGTGTGCGTAGCTAGCGGTTGGCTGTACATTCCTCAATCACCTTGGAGATATCAGCATGGCTCATCTTTGGTCTGCAAAGTTGTTAATGTTTCTAGTGTTGCTAAAAGTAGAGGAAGAGTGTTATATTAAACTGATAAAGCAGGTTAAGGATAGTTAAAATGCAGCATTCTTAGTACTACTGTACAGTACAATCTTACTGCATATATGTACAGACATTGTGTGATCATTTAAGCTAGAAATCAAATTGTCAGAGTTTTATGCTGATCAAGATGCAGGAAAAAGCATTTAGAAACAAAAAAACTAGGGATCTAAGTTGCCACTTTTGAACAGACCCACTTAAGTGTGTGATTCATGTAAGTGCATTTGCTTTTCAGTGAGTGGACCAGTGATCACTGCAAAGGCCAAGAAATTCCACCAAATATTAGAAATAAGTTAAAATGTGAAGACTCTTCTTAGTGGCATATGTTTTACAAGCATTGCCATGATGTTCTTGTGTTGCTACTATCGAGAGAGAAATGCTCTGTGAAACACTGACCATTCTCACATGTGCAAATGCTCCAAGAACACATTGGTTCAAGTAGCTTGTTATTAGCAGAGCTACATTGCCATGGGCAATGATAGGAAGCAAGATGTTGCCAACAAGACTGCTTTTCTTAGCAGATTGAAACTTATGCTACTCCAGAAATCATGGAACATTACAAAATTGTTTAACTCCAAAGCCCTTTTCATGTTGGATAATGGTAAATTGTATCTTGAATAGAGTCAGCTGTGTAATACAACTGTCTTTAATCAATATCTGCTTTAGAATATAACTTCCTTGATTCAGTTGATAGACCAAAGATCATTGATAACCTTATGAACCTGCACAGGAGTGATTTTTTTTTTTTTTTTAACTTATTCGCCTTTTCCCGCGTTAGCGAGGTAGCATTAAGAACAGAGGACTGAACCTTAGAGGGAAAATCCTCACTTGGGCCCTTCTCTGTTCCTTTTTTGGAAAAGCAGAAACTGGAGGGGAGGATTTCCAGCCCCCCGCTCCCTCTCCTTTCAGTCGCCTTTTACGACATGCAGGGAATATGTGGGAAGTATTCTTTATTATACTTAATCGCTGTTTCCCGCATCAGCGAGGTAGCGCCAGGAAACAGATGAAGAATGACCCATTCACTTATATACACACACATGTGCATACACACACATACACATACATATACATATATATAAATGCACATACAAATACACATATACACATGTATATTCATACTTGCTCGACTTTATCCATTCCCAGCGCCATCCACTGAGTCAGTAAGGTAGCGCCAGGAAACAGACGAAAAAAGGCCACATCCACTCACACTCAGTCTTTAGCTGTCATGTATAATGCACCAAAACCACAGTTCCCAATCTGTATCAAGGCCCCATATACCTTTCCATGGTTTACCCCAGATGTTTCACATGCCCTGATTCAGTCCACTGACAGCACATTAATCCCAGTATACCACATCATTCCAATTCACTCTATTCCTTGCATGTTTTTCATCCTCCTGCATTTTCAGGTCTCAATTGCTCAAAATCTTATTCACTCCATCCTTCCACCTCTAATTTGGTCTCCCACTTCTCCTTGTTCCCTCCACCTCTGACAAGTACATCCTCTTTTTCAATCTTTCCACACTCATTATCTCCATATGTCCAAACCATTTCAACACATACCCTTCTGCTCTCTCAACCACACTCTTCGTACAACCACGCATCTCTCTTACCCTTTCATTACTTATTCGATCAAACCACCTCGCACAACATACTGTCCTCAAACATTTTATTTCCATTACATCCACCTTCCTCCATACAACCCTATCTATAGCCCATGTCTCGCAACCATATAATATTGTTGGCACTACTATTCCTTCAAACATTCCCATTTTTGCTCTCTGAGATAACGTTCTCTCATTCCACACATTATTCATCGCTCCCAGAACCTTTGAACCCTCATCCACCATATGACTCACTTCTGCTTCCATGGTTCCAATCGCTGCCAAGTCCATTCCCAGATATCTAAAACACTTCACTTCCTCCAATTTTTCTTCATGCAAACTTTCATCCCAACTAACTTGTTCCTAAACCCTGCTGAACCTAATAACCTTGATCTTATTTACATTTACCCTCAACTTTCTCCTTTCATACACTTTTCCAAACTCAGTCACCAACTTCTGCAATTTCTAATTTGAATCAGCCACCAGTGCTGTATCATCAGTGAAACAACTGACTCACTTCCCAGGCCCTCTCATCCCTAACAGACTGCATACTCAACCCTTTTCCAAAACACTTGTATTTATCTCCCTAACCACCCCATCCATAAACAAATTGTACAACAATGGTGACATCACACACCCCTGTCACAGACTAACCTTCACTGGGAACCAATCCCTCTGATCTCTCCTACTCTTACACTTGCCTTACACCCTTGATAAAACTTCTCACTGCTTCTAGCAGCTTACCTCCTGCTCCATATATTCTTAAGACCTTCCACAAAGCATCTCTATCAACCCTATTATATACCTTCTCCAG
>JAYMFT010263024.1:0-24343 GCA_038088735.1 Panulirus argus
AAGGTGATTATAAAGGGAGGGAGCGGGGGGCTGGAAATCCTCCCCTCCTGGTTTTACTTTTCCAGAAGAAGGAACAGTGAAGGTGGCCAAGTGAGGATTTTCCTCTAAGGCTCAGGCCTCTGTTCTTAACGCTACCTCACTAATGTGGGAAATGGCAATTATGTATGAAAAAAAAATAAATATAATTACATATATAATTATACATGATGGCAATCTAGTTCAATATGCCACCCAGCTTACTCACAACTATCTCTTTCTATACCCAGTGATTTACAGTGAACAAAGACCATATAACTACAGCATTTCTTGCTCATCAACTTTGTACCTTAAACTGATTTGTCTAAAGAGACTAAAGTGTCAATTCAAATTTCCATCCTCATACATGGCATAAGATCAACAAATCAACCATTCTTCTAGTATCCTCATCTGGTATGCCTCTAATTTTCAACATTTAACACTTGCTGTTTATCTCTTCATGAAACTTTCCACCTTTTTTCCCATATCTAATAGTTGTTTCCTACCCTAATAAGGCAGTGCCATAAACAGGCAAGCATAGGCCTCATTTCCTCACACCCATTTTCTGTTTTAGATATTATAAGAAAACAAAGTGCCCTCCATCCAGAACTAAGCCCTACAACCCATTCTTAGGTTTACCCTGACCACTTCACATGACCTGACTCAACCCACTGAAGCAAATCAAATATACCACATTGCTCCAATTCACTCTGTCCCAAGTATATAACTCATCCTCCTAAAAGTTAAGACTATGATACATGAAGGCCTCTTTCACCCCATCCTTCCACCTCCTTCTCAGAGAATTTTAAATCTGACAGCATCTCAGCTGGGAATAAACAGAATTTTCAAGTCTAGAATAAAACCTGTACAAATATCATAAATATATCAGCCAGAAACATTCATGTGCCCTACAAAAAGAGTTGGAAAGATTATTCGATGCAATATCAGGAGAAAAAAAAGAGACTTACACTGAGAAAGTTAATCTCTGATCAAACTCAGACTGAAAACAAAGGTGTGTGGTTGTGGGGAGAAAGAGTAGAATTCATCAAGTCTTGTGATGGACACTACATGCTTGCTCTACTAATCTGACAAAATCTTGTCATAGGTAGGTAGGCAGACAGACAATCCCCCTTTCTCCCTCCACTCCTGATAGGTAGATCCTCTTAGTCAGTCTTTTTTTGTTCATCCTCCCATCATGTACAATTTCAGTACACTTTGGTAAACTCTCTCAATCAGAATATGCTTACTACCACATATATGCTCTAACACTGTCATTCCTTGCACAATTAACCTTCTGCACTTCACATATTACCCTCAAGCATTTACTTTCCAACTTTCCTATCCCTTTCTGTCCTTTTGCATACAACACTGTTAGGACTGTCTTCCCTTCAAAAATACCCATCTTTGCCCTAATAAACAATGATCTCTCCTTCCACACACTAATATTTCAAGGACCTTAGCCCTTCTCTTATCCTGTGACTCATTTCAGCTCCCATGGTTCTATCTGCTCCCATGTA
Source organism: Panulirus argus (assembly GCA_038088735.1). NCBI lineage: Eukaryota > Metazoa > Arthropoda > Malacostraca > Decapoda > Palinuridae > Panulirus > Panulirus argus. The sequence continues at coordinate 1,533 of JAYMFT010263024.1, forward strand.
TACATACATCATGGATTATTTTTGCACTGGAATAAGTTCATGCATCGGATAAAGAAAAAAGAGAAAAGGAGGAGGAAATTCATATCAAAAGACTGTGGAGGCTATGGGACTACTAGAAGTCACTTCTGTGATAAAAGAAAAGAGAAGAATAGGAAGTTATAACATTTGACATAGAGTGATCAAGCCAGGAAGTACTTTGAAAAGCTAAAAAATCTTAAAAGACATGGTGGACTTCCATGGAATATTCATCAAGTGTGATAGGTCCAAGGAAGAGAGGGGGAGAAAAGAAAAGAGTACAGTCAGATGATAACAAACAGATGCCATATGTGACAAGATGATGGGTCTACCCAACAAGAACTGCAGAGAGGGCAGAAGTGTTAGGGGATAGCAATATTAGACTGAAAGTAATGTATTCAAATGTTGATGGCTTAATAGTTAGCGGTTAAGAATGAATTCAAGAACTGCATTAGGGAAAGTGCACCTAATATTAATAGAGTTGTGGAAACTAAGGTTATCAAAGAGATAAGCTCTCACTTGTTCTATCCAGAAGGGTACATGAGAGCAGGAAAGGAAAGAGAAGGTAAAAGAGGGGAGGATTAGCCCTCTTAATAAAAGAAAGCCTGAAATTTCAAGAAACGGTGAAGGATGAACCATTCAGACAATACATAACAGATGAGTAATGGAAGGGAAGTAGAGCACAGTGGTGTTATTAGTATACAATTCTCCAAAGAACTGCAATGAGCTGGAACAAATATACAATGATAACAAAGAAAGAGCAATTAGAATGGTACATAAAGCAGGGAAACACTCACTTCTTAGAGAGGGTAAATTACTGATAATAGAGGACTTCATTCATTGAGAGAGAGACTGGGGAAATTATGATTCTTATGGTGACAAGGTCTGGGAAACAAATTTTTAGTATGCATATAGCAAAATTTCCTATACCAACATGTCAAACAACACACTAGGATCAGAAAGACTGAAACTTCCTCATTACTATACCTTATCTTCATACAAACTAGGATGGATATTGAGAACATTATACACGATACACCAGTTGTAAGAAGTGATCATGTAATGCTCAAGTATGAATGTGGTAAAACAATATTAATTGAGCAGAGGTGAGACAGATAATAGAGAAAAGATACAATCATGGAAAGTACAATAATTTCTATGGTAAGAAACGAGTTCAGTAGCCAGGAACCATGGCATCTTGTTGAGAGGTTCTGTGAAATTCACTACGAAGGAGTTGAGGCATGGAAGCCTTAAATACAGATAGAATGGGAGGAAAGAATGAAGAAATGGTTTAATAAAAGAAGTCAATGCAAGGAACTCTGAGATGTGCATTGGCACTGAAAAAGTATAGCAAGATAAGATGAGAGGAACAAAGAAAGTGTGTAAAGAATATTGTGGACAAGGCAGGTTAATAACCAAAACTTTTCCATATATTAATCATAAGTCACTCATCAGTTAAGCAGTGGCTTAATAGACTAAAGAATCTAGAGGGGAAAATTGTAAAGGACGACGTGAGGATAAGCAAGGAACTGAATAACAAGTTCAAAAATGTTTTCACAATGGAAGAAATCATAACCCAAACACTAGTGAGATGGAATGGGGAGGAGGTTTTGGAAACAGTTCAGATATCTAGAAAAGATATTAAAGAATGGTAAAAGGACTTGACCCATACAAGGCTCATGGTCCAGATGAAATATCATATGTGAAAGATGTGTGCAGATATGACACATAAACCACTTGAATTACTGTTCAAGATGTCACTGGAGATATGCATAATGCCAAGGGAATGGAAAAGAACAGATGTCATACCTTATTATAAGAAAGGGCACCTGGAACAGGTGCAGAACTACACACTGGTCTTACTTACAAGGGTAGTGAGTAAGGTGCTGGAAAAGATAATAAGAAAGCAAGTGAATAACCTTCTACGAAGGAGAAATCACTTAAGTGAGATACAGCATAGTTTTAGGGAAAGGAGGTCATGTGTAAATAACATCTTATAGTTTTATGAGAATGAGCTCAGTCCTGGACAACTGGGAAGGGTGGGTGGAATGTCTGTATCTGGACTGCCAGAAAGCACTTGACACTGTACCACACAGAAGGGTGATTAAGAAGCTGGATAATTAAGCAGGAATAAGGGGTATATCCAGTGATTGACAGATTATATTAGTGGGAGGGAACAAAGGATGCATATCAGTGCAGCCTTTTATAAATGGGTTGAGGTGACCAGTGGAGTGCCACTGGGTTTGATTCTAGGACAATTATTCTTCTTCATCTTTATTAATGACTTACCTGAAGGTTTGGAATCCTACTTGATTATGTTTGTAGATGATATCAAGGACATGAAGGCAATGAAAAGAAAGGATGATTGCATCAGCTTACAATAGAACCTAAACAGACTCCAAAGTTGGTATGAAATGTGGTTGACGAAATTCAACCCCAGAAAATGTAAAGTAATGAGGATGGAACAAAGTGAAAGTAGCCTCAATGTGATTATTACCTACAAGGAAATAAGCTTCAGGATTCTTTGTGTGAGAAGGACTTGGGAGTATATATCTTCCCTAACCTATAGTCAAAGTCCAGTATTAGGGGAACAGTTAAGGAGACAAACTGTCTGCTGGCAAAAATCAGAATAACTTTCAAGTATATGGATAAGAAAATATTCAACAAGCTATTCATATCCTACATATAGCCAAAACTAGAATGTGCCTCTCAGGTTTGGTCACCTTACCTAAAGAAGCACAAAAAGCACACAGACAAGGTTCAGAGGCTGGCAACAAAAATGGTAACAGAATAAAGAGAATTAAGCCAGAGGGAAAGGCTGGAGGCTTCAATATCACCTGCCTTGGAAGGGAAAGGTGACCTGAACACAACCTTTAAGCTTTCAGAAGAGAATGATGAAGTGAATGTGGACAGTTCTTTGAGATATGTAGGGACAAAGCAACCTCAGGACATAACTTGAAATTCAAAAAGAAACTTGTACATAAGAATATAAAGAAACACTGTTATACTACAGGTTGAATATCCTTATATGTAATGCCTGAGAACAGGAGTGTTTAGGATTTTCGATCTTTTCATATTTTGGAATACAGGTTGAGTATCCCTTATCCGAAATACCTGGAACCAGAAGTGTTTCAGATTTTGGAATATTTGCATAAACATAATTTATGTTTCATATACACCTTATACACATAACCTGAAGGTAATTTATACAATATTTTTTAATAATTTTGTGCATAAAGTTTGTGTAACACTGAACCATCAGAAAGCTAAGGTGTCACAACCTCAGCCACCCATGTGGACAATCAGTGGTTGTTTGGCATCACCTACATTCCTGACTCAGAATTTATATGCTACTGATAAGCAATCATTTTCTTATACACACATAAGTACTTAATGGTGACAATGGTTTGTAACAAAATGGTGCCAACTAAGTATCAAAGCCCAGCATGGGCAAATGAGGTCAGGAGTGGAATTTTCCACTTCAACGTCATGTCGCTGCTCAAAAAGTTTCAAATTTTGGATGCTCAACCTGTATATGCATATTCATAATGAGATAACAGGATGGTATGGAAACAAATGTGTTAGAGCTGAAAGATACCTCAACGTTTTGAATGTTCAATGGTCTTCCTCAGGAGATAATGATTCCAGCATTTAGCGAGACTGTGTTCCCAAGCAAGTGATGGTCACCCGGTGGGACGCTTTGGCGTGTTGCTCTCTGATTGGATTGCTTGTCCTGCTGCCTTCACTTGTTTACAGTGATCTCAGCTCCTTGATGTGACTAACAGATAAACCTAGACCTGTGTTAGTGTTGTCTTTGGTAGCAATGTAAGCCACTTCCATCGCTACCAAAGATAATGTTAACACAAGATCTAGGTTCATCTGCTGGTCACATCAGGCAACAAATATTGCTGTGAACAAGTCGAGGCAGCAAGACAAGCGATCCAATCAGAGAGCAACACACCAAGGTGTCCCACCGGGTGACCATCACTTGCTAGGGAACACAATCCTGCCAAACGCTGGAATCAGTATCTCCTAAAGAAGATTGTCGAACGGTTGAAACATCCAGGTATGTCTCAGCTCTAACCTGTTTGTTTCCATACCGTCCTGTTTTCCACATTTGTAATGATGGATAATAGATACATAATGAGATATTTTGGGGACAGGACCAAAGTGTAAACACAAAATCCATTTATGTTTCTTATACACCTTATACGCATAGCCTGAAGGTAATTAATTTTTCATTTTTTTTTATGTTGAAGGCTCCAGTCATGGACAAAAGTCCACATCAAGGACGGGACCTAATTGAAATATAGAGAATTGAGAAAGGGAAAAAAAAAAACAGGGAAAGTATTTACAAATTTTTGAGAAAGTGAAAAACATGTCTCTTGAAATAAACCAGGTCATAGTTACTGGGAAAGGCATGAGAAGGAAGAGAGTTCCAAAGCTTCGACGTGTAGGGAAAGAAGCAGGTATCAAAACGGCACACCCTTGAGTTGCCGATGGCATTTTTCGTAGTATTGTTCATCGATTTCGTCAGCAACCTGGGTCAAAAACCTGAAGATTGTATTCGTTATAAGCCGCAGTGATAATAAACGAGTTGTAGACGTTGATAAGACGAATATCGAAACTCACAGTAAACCTGAAATGCTTAAGTAAACGAGTTACAGGTATTAAGATATCCGTCACCGGTCGTTAACTACAACGCTCAATAACAGACACCAAGTACAGGTCTTGGGGCTGACATACAGATGAGGCTAACATATGAATAATAAGACTAGCATACGACTGAGGCTGACACACGACACATATAGTCATAGAGCTTACTCCCAGTGAGTGGAGAGCAACGCAGCCGCCCATTTCCGGCTGACCTTTCGAGCAGACTGAAGTTGCGGCCTGTGGCTCCCTCATTATACTGCTACGATAGGGATAGGCAGGGAGGATGGTAAGGAGTAGGGAACCAAGACGAAGTGGAGGGATGGGAGGATAGAGGGAGAGGAGGTGGTATGCTGGTTCCATGGTACGAGCCTGGGAAGAGAGGTCAAGCGTACCAGAGCGACATGTCAAGCCAGCGGAGAGGACACGGCGCGCTGCCCAGTGGCTTAGTACCCAACTGAGAGGAGGCGGAGAGAGAGTGAGCGAGAGCCATAACAGTGTTGAAATAGCCCTTTACTCTTCTCTCTTCCATGGTGGACGAATTTAAGGCCTCTGGCCTTTACCTGCAACTTGCCTGTCTTAATTCTGGTACCGTGTGTGTGTGTGTGTGTGTGTGTGTGTGTGTGTGTGTGTGTGTATAAATCTATCAATCACTCAAAAAGGACGGTGGGAAGGCATCATCGCAACTAGTTAATTTCGTTATATAAAAGTTATACACAGGTTGATTTGCAGTAATACTGTGCGAACATACAGTATGTATACAGTGGTGAACATTAAATGATGAATATTTCCACGTTTGTTGCGTTACAGTATACAGCAGTTGACACACACATATATATGGGAAAACTTTGCTATTTGCTTGCTTGGCTGTGACTTGTGCATGAACTGTTTAAGGAAATAAAATATTCTTGTATCTCTCTGTACGAGCGCTGGTTGGAACAAAGTGACTGTGGTGACGGAGGTCAGTCAGTTAGGGTTAGTCTTGGTGACAGGGGTGGCAAGGTTTGGTCCGCTGTCGTCACTGTCATGGTGTTCACACGCGGCGATCGCCGCTCTGATCCTCGAGGAGACTCTAAACGAGACGCTGGTCGTCACTACTCCACTGGTCGGATTATGTGTCGGTGTCCGACACAGGCCTCTCGAGAGACTCTCACTGGGTCACTTGTTCTCTGGTAATGTTATCTAATATGCATCTCCCGTACAACTAAATTTAATGGAAAAAGACAACCTTGTGTAAAGATGGCAGGTCCAATCAAGCGTAGTCTAAGTCTCCAGCTGTGGGGAGGGGGTACTTCAGGTGGACATTTGACCTCTCGCCGCCCGAGAGCGCCGCTGACACACGACCAGTCTCATCGACGGCTCGACAAGGGGTGTGTGTGTGTGTGTGTGTGCTAGCTTCTATAAACAAAGATTTCTTTTCCAAAAAAACAGAGAGGGGAAAGCGACAAACAAACAAAAATAGTGACATGCATATATATATATATATATATATATATATATATATATATATATATATATATAGAGAGAGAGAGAGAGAGAGAGAGAGAGAGAAAGAGACGCTATGAATGCATTAGATAAGTCATGCTGTTCTCACTGAAACCGGCAAGGTAGTATACAGTAAACTGTACAATAGTTGAGTGCCATATCTGAGGTTTTCGCCGACTCTATAGGTACTAATAAGGTCACTGTTTAAGGACAATGCTATGCCTATTACCGCTCCTCGTTGGGTCTCGGACCATTTGATTTAGAAAGTTGTCGTCTATTAGATCATGTAACCTGTCTCCCTTCATGATAACCGTCATAAGGTCCAAGTTTATGTTGAAAAAGAAAAAAATCTCCCACAGTTATTGCTTCTTTGTCATTTATAAAGGATTAATTTTCATCATACAAAGCCCTATCGTGATCTTTACAAAGTTTTGCTAGTTCTGTACACTAAACTAAAACTAATTCTGGACGTCTTTTTTACTGACTCGATATAAAATGAATCGCATGCACCGACATCTGATTTTCTGTCCGCATTTTCCTGTGTACGAAAAGCAGAACGCAACCACCTTATCTATAAAGCTTATTTGTATCCATTCACCCTTGCGGTGACTAGAGGTATACCACATACTGTGAATAAGGTCTGACTTGTGCTGGTTACAAATGTAAAGATCCCTTTACAGTCTTAATACTAGGGCATAGAATACTTTATCACCCATTTTTGTTTCCGTTCCTTGATGACAGCCTGTAAGATCCCTGACGTATGTTTTGAAAAGCAGTGTTCCCAGGTCCAAACTCTGAAGTACTCCACTAGTAAGTAAACCTCATGTGAATTCCTCCGTGTTAATACTAACCATCTGCTCTGGCTCCATTTAATACTTCCCCTCCTGCACCGTGAGCTGCCATTTTCCTTATCAGTCTTTCGCGTGGGACACTACCAAATGCTTATATGAAGTCAAGGGAGTCCAGTCCATTTTAAACCGATTGATAATATGATAAAAAGAATGTAAAGAAAAGAAGCTGGTTATTCATGAACGTCCACTAATAAAACTACGTTGTGAGTCTCCAGTTATGATTTTCTACATTATCTCGCGCTGATTTTCCTACGAGAGACGTTAAGCTCGGAGGACTATGAGACTCTGCAGCTTGAAATTTATCTCCTTCTCTGAGAATATTTACTGCATCAACTAACTTCCGTTAGTATGGTACAACGTCCAAAGTTAGCGATTTATTGAACAAACACGACAGGGGTGGCTAAGCTGCACGCTAAATTCCCCTAAGACCGTAACAAACACATCATTGGGTCTTGTCGAGTAATTTAATATTTACTCATTCATTCGCACGCCCATACCATTGCTATTGACGGTAATTCTATATGATCTAGTCTCTTAGTTTTTATAAAAATGTTAGGAAATCTAGTGTTTTACGAAGTCTTCTCATACAGTAACCGATTTGGGGTATTTATTAATATTCTCTTCATCTGGTCATCATTATCATTTAATTGCAGTAAATCAAATACCTAAAGGACTAATTTTCTTCAGGATCTTAACATTATATCTCCGAAAGGATTCTCTCATATCAATCTTGTCTTTAGGTACAACACTCATTTTGTTTTCCTTACATCTTTCTTTCCCTTTCCTTGTTAATTCACTAATGTAATCTTTAAGGTGAGATTCTCTCCTTTTGTATATATATTTCACTTTCTTTTCTCAACAAAACATTCCTTCGTCTTGTCATTATTGCAACTAAGGTTATTGTTATTTGATCTAATTTACTTATATCGTTCATCAGCTTTTTAAAATCTGTTTGAAATGTTCTCGAACTTGTTGCATTAGCTCTCCGTAGCAATGGCAGTCGTCAGCAATCATAAGCCTCTATGGATATGGTGCGGTGCAGCCAGAGGCCAGCAGAGCACGTTGAACCTTCGCTTCCCCTTCATCCCACTAATGAGGTGTAAACTGACCCTGGCGTGTTTCCTCGACTGTTTCCTCGCCTCCCATTTCTCTCAGGTCACGAGCACCTGCTTCGCCTCGGTCCCTCCTCCACTCTGCGTCCGGTGACAACGCCCTACTCCTTTACAGCTTGCTTGTTTTTGATATCAAGACATGTCTGTAATTTCAGAGTAAGTTCCTTTGTGATCATCACGACCTCAGTGTACGACTGAATGACTCTGCGAAGGCTAAATGGAGAATACCGTCTCTACGGATGGGCTGTATAATAAAGTGGTTTAAGAAACGTTACGGATAAAGGATCTTCACAAATTTGTTTGCTTTCAGTTACGCTCAGATGTGTAGCCCTGTGATTTACTAATTTAATTACTTTCTTACCTATGTTAAATCCTAATCAAATAGAATTCTTTTTTCGTTTACGAAAACGATGTCGTTCTTTATACTACACTCTAAAATGGCCCTGAAATAGACTGCAATCCCTCCTCCTTTCCAGATTAATTCATCTAAATAGAACAGTCAACAAGGATATCCAGCAATTCTAGTTTAGTCCATGTTTCCATAAGAACAGTGTTATCTACAGGGTGTTTTTTAAGTCAGGACTCAAAGGCAAAATTTGCAATCTTCCTTTGTGAAAGAAATAAGGAATTTTGGCACATGTTTACATTGATTCTTACTGCAAATATATTCTGGGTTCTTCACAATTTCTCTTTTATTTCAACTACTTTTTTGTTTTAGTTATCCACTTCCTCTCCGGAAATACCTACATATGTTACAAAAAATGTAAAAGAAAGAGTAAGATAAACTAGAAATGCCAGCATTCACGAGCGAATGTAGTATATTTCACTCCAAATACACCTTAGTTACTCTTGTGCCAAGACTAAATATGATCAATAAACCGAGAAATGCATTTTCATTACACTTCATAAACATGTCTTCATTGGATCCTCGATAACCACCTCATCCTCAAAAAGAAAAAAAAATCTTCACTTCACTCAAAAAAGTGTCTTCACTCTACAGACGTTAATTTTCACTGCACCCTAAACACCTTTGGCCTTTGATCTCATCCGGAAGGGTTAGTTCAGTAACTATGCTGTAGTTAAAAAGAAAAAAAAATGATAATGAAAATAAAAAGTAGAAACTTTGCAATAAAACTATGTTGTCGCTCACAGTGAGAGAAACCTATAACGTTACACAAGCAATCAGTCCCAGTACAGCAGCTTCGGGACACCCTCCCAGCTCACCGTCCTCCCAGCAGAGACAAGAGCACTGACCCTGGGACAATACCCATGCCCACCATCCTCCCAGCAAAAGGCAAGACCAGGGGCTCGTGGATGCCCTGCCTCACTGCCCGTCCTCGTTCCGGGGCTGTGTCAGGAACTGCAGCTTCGGAAACACCCAAACCCACCTAACCATCACTCCCGGAATAGGTAGGATTGCAACTCTCGCACACCCACACCGCCAACCCTCCTTAAAGAAGAGACAGCACTAGCATCACCGCGATACCCACATCCTCCACATTTGCAATATCTGGTGTTAAAGGTGGCTAGAGTCATCGACTGGCGCCGTGCAGAGAGCATTTGACCTTTCGCCTCTCTCAGGCAGTGTTTGTTAAATGGCCTCATTATTTTGTGATGACTGGAACTACGAAACTGTAAAGATTATTGCCACATTTTCATGTTTGATATTCTTTATTTCGCACCCGTCTGATGTATCCTTCCTCAGCCAGGTGGCGTCTGAAATGGATGCCTGAGCCTAAAAGGAAAATCCTGACTTGGTTCCCTCTTCTGTACTTTCTTTTGGAAAGAAATGATCAGGGATATATATATATATATATATATATATATATATATATATATATATATATATATATATATTATCAAACAATACAAAATCAGTCCTTCAATTATCACTGTAATCAACAAATATGACTCAGATTCATTTTTTCATTTTGTACGTTGAATCAAGATTAACATTTTCGTAATGGTAACGCAATAATAGAATTAACTTACATAGTCTTTGAACCATATTGCATTTTGAGCAGTTGAAACTTACTCAGCAAGACAGTCATGTCGCATCTGACATAACCTAAACAAATCGTGTGGCCGTGATAACCGAGCTACAAGGTTCTGAATGTCACTGTTATATACAAGAAAAGAGGTAGCCAACAGGATTTGAACCGACTTTTCAGCCTCACAACAGTATCGGTTAGCTGCTAGAGAAAATAAAGACAATTACAAAAAATTCCAGATTATCATGAAATGATATCGGACAGCTAACATGGCCTCAGCAGCAGATCTTGCTCTTGTCTGACAAAGTTCCTAAGGTTTTCATTATTGTACGTACGTGTTAGCTGGGGTTGAAACGTTCCCTTTGATGTAACAGACGCATTCGATGAAGTACCACCACATGAAAGAATGCTACGCAGAGTCGGCAGACACGTTTTCGTTAAAAAGAAAACCAGCCCGTGTGGAGCGAGCCCATCCGCCTCTACGTATTTTTTTTTGCAACAAATCTCAGTCTTGCATCATATTCTACGTTAATGCACGCAGCACATTCAAGAAATTGAACGTCTACCTCTTCCAAATGACAGATAAACTGACGGCCTGGTTTCACAGGAGGTAAAATGATCTTGATACCGGTGTAAGTGCAAAATTTTACAAACCGGCAGTAAAAACGAGAAGACAAAATAGGGTATGAATTCTGCTGAACTGTGAAAAGTAACCGAGCAAAAAGACTTGGGCATAATAACCTCTGGTGACACAGAGCCAACTATGTCGTGCAAACTAATTTATAAGAAAGGTTTTATGAGAAAGGCTTTCAAATTTAAGTCTAAGGAAATAATCCTCACTCTTTGCTGTTCACTGGTTCGTCTCCACTTTGAATATTGTGAATACTGTGGGAAGGGTACAGAAGCTAGCTACGAAGGTTATTCCCAGACTGAAAAACAAATCCTATGGCAGCCGACTAAACGAATCACATTAATTACGTTTAGGAAGAAGAAGTTAAGAGGTAATCTAATACAGGTATTCATTATTATCAAAGGCTTTCGCAATATCAAACTATTCAAGGCTAGAATTGTCTAATTTCACTCGTAGTCATGGATGCAAACTTATGGACAAACGTTTTACTTCGAATGAGGGGAAGTATTTTTCTTCAATAGGATTGCTAACATAAAGTAAAATCTATCAGTAAGGGTAGCTGAGAGAAGTTCCTTAAATGCGTATAAAAAACTAACACCAAAAGGCAATATTTTTGCCTAATTAGTCAGATGAAAAGTGTACATGTGTATCTCTGCGAATCACCTGAATGCCTTTATACTCTTACTGGAATATCCCTACTAAACGTGGCCTCTCCAGCTGACATCCACACTTTACCAGCTTACCGCCATCCGAGCCAACAACCACATCATCCCAGCCAAAAGCCACGCCATCCCAGTTGAAGCCCACGTCATCTCAGCTGACATCCACGCCTGTGGTCTTGCCAAGAGAGACGAGTGGCTATCAATCGACATTTGCCCTGGTTACGAAGTCGGCTACCAGGGCAATGCAGCAATTAGGGAGAAGACAAAAGACTGATGGACCATCACTTGGGGTGACTGTATAGTCGATATATTCTGCCAGACCCAGCAGGATATCACTAACCTCGTGTCACACTGTCACTTCCCTTAATTATCAGAGATCATGATATCGACGGCACCGTACAAAAATCTTATTGTTTTCTAAGGCAAAAAACAGGAAAAAAAATGCTTGAAACTCTATCTATCCCATTTAGAGTATGACAGGAAAAGACTATATTTACAATGTGTTATCAAGGGGCAGAGTTATGTTTTAAGCAAACTTAATTGGTATAGTTTCCAGCATCAACAAGGGCGTAGCCTCTCTCTCTCTCTCTCTCTCTCTCTCTCTCTCTCTCAGAACATCTTTCACACCACTACCACTGATATACCATCTTACAAAAAATTAAGGCAGGAGCGGACCGGAGTTGGGTGCTAACGAAGGAATTCCCTCTAGGACAACGTAAGGACTAAATTGTGTTTGTGGATGGTAAAACTCACATAAATTACATTTCTTAATGGTAGACTTCATATTCCCCTTGAACATAACAAATTTCTAGGTTAGTGTTATACCAAGTCTAAACTTCCCCGACCTGAGTACCAACAACCAGTCGATATCTCTTATGTCACAGTTAGCAGCCTAGATTAACGTCAGGTAAAAGCTTTGCTCCATAAGAGGGTGTCCAGGTCGGTCATGATCAAGCTTGGTTAGAAAAGATGGTGAGTGGGAGGTTGTCGAATCGGCACAGTCCTGGTCAGGATCACGAAATGGTGAAATCAGCACCGTCCAGGATTAGAATGCGAGAGAATAGTGTGCGCACAGTTAGTGTGATGGTTCCATTAATCAAAATCGTGTCAAAGTCTTTGTAAAACCTTTGTCAACATCACATCAACTATGATTCATTCATATACTCCACATAAACTATTAGCAATAAAAAGAAATAGATGACTACAATACCTTCGACAGTGTTCACATCCTTCAAGGACGAGACTAGATCTAACTTCCAGATCAACTCATACCATATACGGTGAAAATGGCATCTGACACTATTCTCGCAACACTGTGAATCAGTCGCGTTAATATATATTTTTTCATCATTGGATTTACGTGTCTGTAAGTGACTTCAGACGACGCTTAGAATACGTCAACTCCACCTAGTCATCCAGGATGTCACTTTCAGGTACAAGTCTTATCATCCTGATGGGTTCATCTGCTTTTACTTATTAGCTCAACGTTTTCAAGAATAAAGGAAGTTGCATCGGGTTTGGGAGAGCCGCACCGGCGGGACATATGTCTGACACCCTTGATGTTATCGATGTTTGGACAACGGTAGATTCCTTCAGACACTATATTTCGCAGAAGTTGCGGGCAAACCATATCTTGATTTGGAACAGTAGGACTTTGTCCTCAAGGAAGTCAAGATTATCCTGTATCTTATGACGATGTTATGCACGCATATTCCTTTTTAATCCACTATCTTATACCCAATTCAGTTTCAAGATTAATTTCATGACGTAGGTCTAGATCCAGATGACGGGAGATTAAGCCGCAAATAACCTCATTTAAGAAGTGGGAAGCTTGGAATGGGTCGGATGAGTGCAGTAGTTAGGAGGACGCTTCTAGAAATAGAAATGTTGAAACATAACATAATTCATATATGGCGATCTATTGCTATGGTCTATGTAAAGCCAGGTTGGTGACGATAAAGATGATTAACTCTTTTGACATTTGAGTTGCGGAAAGGGTGTTGTCTGACTGTATTCTATATCTAATGCGAAATATAAGCATTGCAACCAAGATGGATTATTTCACTTATATGGTTAAAAGTATCAAAACTAAGTTACTATAATCAGGAGGTGTTACACCGCTTAAGTTATCCATCGTGAGCTGTAGTCTCACGAAGGACGCGGTCTGCCTTCTGGGTCAGGACCGGTCGCCTCGACGGCTGATGCCCGGCTGACTATTTTCAGTCTTTTTTTTTTTTTGAGCATTTATCTAAATCAATAACTTTTTCAAAATGAATTCGTTATCAGGATGTTGAATCCTTGCTTCCTAGAACGGGGATCATATCCTGTACTTCGAAAGTCGATTTTTGGGTTGGCTAAGCAGGCTTTAGGCCTATCAACTGTCAAGGTCAATAATTAAGGCAGTCAACGTCAAGCGATATCCTATGAAAAAATATATATTTAACGTCTTCGCCAGGTGTTAAGGGTAATTTCATGACGACAAACACTCACATACACAGTGTAGCCTATGCCAAGAGTCTCAAAGCAGCAACCTTTTGTGCAGGACTCCCTACGTCTTCGACACCCAGGTAATCAGAGACGAGTAATGGGTCGCCAAGAATCGACGCTATATCCGCCTGCATCCTATCTGCACTTGCGATTGTTCGTCTGTACTTTAAAAACGTGGCAACTATGTCATGTACTTTCTATATTTCACTTATCGTAGAAATATCCACAAGTATGTGCAATGACCTAGAAAGCATCACAGATGAAGCTAAACATGAAAGAATGAGACAATTGGAAAAGTAAATGAATAAATCATAGAAATGCAAGAAAGAAGATATGGACCTCCACAAACGTCAAGCTCCCTCACCCAGATGCACGCAAAAAGGTAAGAAAAATAATACTATGGCCTGTAGCACTGTTGTCCTCCATGATCACGATGTAGTGGCTGAGATTGCCATATGGTCACTTCTGACGATAACAAACACAATTTCTCACAAATCGAGTGGTTGGAGAAGAGGGGACGGGGTTGGGCTAGGCTTTTACAGTGTTCTAGGCTTTTACAGTGTTCTTTATTCCCCTCACACACACTTGCTTCGTAGCACTGATCTCCTGTGCTCTGACCCTCTGTAACTTTTAATGGTTTACTTCTCTAAATATCTCTTTTCCAGGAAGAAAAATGATGCATCATCATCTTATATGCATTTGAATGGCGACAATCTTTGCGGAGCTATCAACTGCCCTTTGTCGTTCAGATCATCTGTTATCATGTCCCCCTTCCTTTTCCAGCCTACAAGGAGAGACGGCGTCATGTGAAGTCATCTCTCTCTCTTCATTCCGATCAGAGACAGCAACATCTTTTCATTAATTCTTTTCATAACTACCGTCTGCCGTTCCTTTAATATCCTGATGCTATCCTCATTTTCCAGAGGGATGGGTTTGTGCCTTGCTCCAGTAATACCGGTTTTATTCCTTTTTTTTCGTTCAGTCAGCATTTCTGAATTTACGGATCGCAGGGCAAATACAACTAAGAAAAGAGAAAAATAGAAATTGAGTTGCCATTCACTTGAATTTGAATAAGTCACTCACTGAAACAGGGGCACAGGACCTGAAGCTAACCAATCAACCTAATTGTTACTCACCATCTGGAACTGTCCTGTTGAGCTGCCCTGAGTGGCCTTACAGAACAAGTTTCACTTCAGGTCATATGGATTCATGTTTCACTTTACTGCAACTAGCATGGACTGAGGATACGTCTAATGAAATTTCGAGGCTACTGCACCTTTGCACCTGATCGGGGCCATGTAAATAGAAGGGCAAATCAGGAGTAAGTGACAAAGAATGGATATGAGCGTATGCAGCCTTTCTTCCGTCTGTTCCTGGCGCTACCTCGGTAACGTAGGAAACGGCGATCAAGTATTTGTATCATGAAGTACTCTAAGCTAACAGTCACTAATGAGAAACATGACGTTGTATCAGTGAAATGCTGTGTTATTACACGCCCAAGCCTATATGCGACAAGTGGAGAGAATGAAGATGCATCACCGACGCTTTGTATCAGCACGTACCCCAAACTAGCCACCAACACCTAATAAATGCGTATCCTCGACACGTTATGTGTTACATATTACGTGTCCCGGCCTAACTATCACCGGCGGACAGTACGAAGATGTATCGCCGACCAACTGTATCATTACGCGTCCCAACCCAGCCACCAACGAGTATCACCGACACAGTGTATCCTAATGTGTCGTACCCTTTACATTACACTTTCAAAGCTTGTTCGCGAAAATCAACCACTCTGTCAGAGTAGCACTGACAGGCGACAAACAGGAGAAATTGTTCACTAGTGATAGTGAGACAGGCACATTTATCAGGAAGACTAACTGCCCGGTGGACTGTGGGGGATGGGGCAGGAGTTGAGGGGATGGTTTAGATGAGAGAAGGGGTGAGACTGATGACAGAGTGAGGATGGGAGACACGTTAGCCCGATGGGAAGGGTTGAGGCTTGGCCAGATCGGAATGCAAGGTACGGGGCCAGTTCTAATAAACAGATGCTGATGGGAGGATGGATGGGTGAGAAGAGAGACGATACGTGGGATTGAAGAGTAAGGGATGGGCGAAACTGAAGGATAAAGGATAGATGGATGTAGTGGGATGGATTGATTAATAGATTAGTGTTAGAGGATGGGCTGGATTGGAAGACTGGGATTGGTCAAAGTGAGAGGTGGAATGAATCTGACGTAGGAAGATATAGGGAGGTGTGTTACATGAGAGGAAAAAGGAAATACATGGGAAAGGCAGTTATAGAATAACTGTTGGTTTATGACGATGTTACCTGCTGGAGGACAGGAATAGTATTCTACATTCCCAATGGGGACAAAATAGTAAAGTAGATGGCTCGATCTCTACCATCACTCCATCTGACACACGAGGTGGCATGAAAATAGCTAAGAAGGAGAGAGAGTGTACCAATATGAAAATGTTCGCCTTATGGATGAATGGAAAACACGTTCTGATCTGAAAATGTAAAAGAAATTGATGACTAGTATCATTAGAGTGTTTGACTAGCCGTGATTTGAATATGCTAATAGTCTCCTCCGTGACAACACCTTGTGATAATATGGTACAGTGTTCTCTAACTCCTCTGCCGAGAAAAAATTTGCCTATGCGTGCAAATCATTTCATTATCTCCTAACATCGTACTGCTACTAATGGTCACTATTTCTGTCTAATGTGAGGTTGTAACTTATGTCAACAAAATCATTACGTATTCTGAACACTTCTTTTAGGTCTCTTTGAATATGACATTACTAGGATGGTGCAAAATACAGGTCTCGTATGTCCCATGAATGTTGTCCATTCTGACAGATAGGCAGTTAGAGACAAGAGCTTCTAATCAGGATCTAATTCTCAACGTTTGAAGTTGTCTTCCTCGAGGGAATATTACACAGTAGCGTCTCACATGTTATATTCAGTGCTGTTGGATCAGGTTCCTGGTCGATGTGTGACACCTTATTGCGCCATATTCTCCGGAGGACAAATGTTGTATCGTTGAGAATTATTATACCATACTACCAGCTGTGTGTCTCACTTTAAAGCTTGTAATTTCTATTTGCTTTATAACACGTAGGTAGACGCTGTTATCTTTTTTCACCTTTGACAATAGTTTACTAATATATTTTATGTTATTCTATTTTCATCACCAAAATGCATTATTTACATCTGTCTACACTGAAGACAATATATTAACCACATCTCGAACAACTGCATAAATTTTTCTTTACCTCTTTGAAGCGATATACAGTTTTCCTTCTTTTTGGGGTGGTTTTGCTTCTTATTAGACGTCTGCGTGAAATCTTAGGATTGTACTGTTAAGTTCAATCCCCTTGCCACTGCTGGCGATAATCAAAAGTATGAGAGCTACGACCGAGTCTTGTAGTATTCCAAGCATCAAGCTGAGTCAGCTAGAGGCTTCCCAGTCTCCACATGTCTATGCCAGCACGAGATCCAAGAGCTTACTCGATTTCCTATGCCGCCTTTGTTAATCATTTATGACAGTCTTTAATGTGTTACTTTATCGCGTTACTTTATCAAACTTATTCTTTTATGTAACAACTGAGGATATTTTAGAAATCCTTTTTATTGTATTCTTGTCTAAAGAATTATATCAGATTCGTTAAACGATCATAATCTCACGATTTTACCCTTAATCATTTTGTTTCTAACATTCTACCAAAAACTGAAGTAAGACTGATGGACGGTAATATGAAATGCGATTTCTGTTTCTCTTGAAAATAGGTGTTACATTCGAGAGCTGCCACTCATTATTCACAATCTTTCCTTACAGGAATTTGGTGAACATCTCAATGATCGGAAATGCTACCTGTCAGCTTGCTTCTTTAATCAATCTGTCAGAAAAATCTTTCGGACCGGTTGACTTATTCGGAATTGATTTTTCAAAGTATTCCAGTACTCCATCGGTCTGGATGCTATGGATGTTCAATTTATCATCTTTTGTGCTTGTGTTCGGACAGGATAGATCCGGAGATAACTTCCTGTAAAGTTTTACAGGCAAGTCACTCGGTGTATTGGAGCGCTTTACCTCGAGGCTGTGTAGCAACCGTCTGATGACCTCAAATGCATCCACTGACGCGAGGGATGTTTGGGCTGGAAGGAAGGCCAAGAGGCAGGTGATGTCAAGGGAATATTAGTCTCTGCAGGAGAAATTGTTAATACAGTGAGCTGTATTTTCACTGGAGGAGTGACTAGAAAAAAAGGGAAGGAAGAAGTTTGTCTGTTTAATTTAACTTTACAGATGCTCATTTGAGTAGCTGACGTTGTATATGTTTTAGGTGTTGTAGCTTTGTAGAGTAATAAGGTTTCTTGTAGTGTGCATTTCGCTTTTGCATATTTTTTCTCCTATAGTGGCCGACGCTGCACGGGTAAAATATACCCGAATCAAAGGCAAACTCGGGTAAAATTAATAGAGTGAGAGAAATAAAAGTAGAAATTAATCATGGCCCAGATTGGCTGACACTGAAAGTTAGCAAGGTCATAGGAAGAGGGAAAGATGAAAGGAGGAAGAGAATCGCTCGGGTTGCTGGTCTTTACAGAGAAACCATGGGATCCAACAGCTAGATGCATGCCTTGGGTTCAAGCCTTGGGGTAGGGGACAATTTTTTTCTTTTTCTTATGCTGAAGGCTCCAGTCACGCACAAAAGTATTATCTGCAGATCAGAGAATGAGCACCGACATTGTAGAGATTGAGATGGTGGAAGGGAGGTGATCCCAGGAGAACTGAATGGGACCGTGGGCTTTTGATGCCACGACAGTTGTTAGAAAGGTGGAAGAAGGACCTCCCTAGATTGGCGATCAGGTCTCCACACAAGGGCACACGAAAAAACTAACAAAAAAATGATTACGGCATCTGTGCAACAAGCATAGGATTTGGAAATCTCAAATCGTGATGATGATTATGTGATAGAGTGGAGGATAAGGCTGTCTTGTTATTAAAGGGGTGAATAGTGGCGTTTTGAATTTTAATAAAGAAATAAAAGACAACAATAGATATAGTGAAAAATAACGTCTTAATGTTATGAAATTATTCTAGGCAACTGTTTCCCTATCTCCAGATGCTGCACAGGTCCAAACTGAGAGAGGAAATATGTTCAACACAAGATAGAAGACGAGTAGTAGTAGGAGGAGTGGAGGGAAAAGATGAAGTGTGTAAAATGGAATCATCACATAGAGAGAATAACATTAAAGTAGGAGAGAGAAGACATCTATAGAGAGAAGAAAAGAAGTAGGTGATAAAAAACAGAATCCTAAGGACCGCTACTGTTGATAGCAAGTATGGAACGAGGGGAAGTCGCTCCATCGACGACGACAGGAATGGAACGGCCAAAGGAAGCTATGCATTAGGGACCAGAGAGAGGCAGAATAACCAAAGGAAGGAAGTTTTGACAGTAAAGACGTTATACATCGACACAAATGCTTTGGAGATGTCGAGGGTTGCGATAAAAGTTTCACCAAAATCCCTGAAGGAGGAGGAAAACCAGAGACGAGTCAAAAAAAAGGAGATTAAATCACCAGCAGACCTCGCACAGCGACACCCGTACTGGTAATCGAAAAGAAAATAATGGGATTCTAAGTGCTTCAGAAAGTAAAAGAGAAGGAAAAGTTTCAAGGAATCTAAAGACAGTGGAAATGAGAAGGACGGGTAGGAACGGTCTCCTTTCACAGGGAAGGAAGGAAAAGCCCGGGTTTTTTAGACAGTGGAGAAATATGCAAATAAGGATCGAGGCTAATTCAGATACAGACTCCTTTAGCATTTAGGAGACGAGGAGGTATACTGTCTGGGAGATACGCCTTGTCCGCCTGAAACTGGGAGATTACTCGGAAGAACCTGCGCGAGGGAAATGTAGGAGACAGCAGAGGCTCAGGAGGAGGAGATTGGGGCGAATGATTAGGATCAGAATTCATAAGAGTTAGATTAGAGGAAAATAATGTATCAAACGGGGTGGCTTTTCTTATGATCGGCGTGATCCAAGGCACCTCAGGTTGGGATAGTGTCACCGATCTCATAGGGAGGAATTGATGGTGTTGACATAATCATTCCATTGTGTCTTCAGCAATCACGTTTCGCACCTCATCTCTGGGATACTGAGTATTCAACTGTTCGTAGTGACATAACGCAGAATCAGGATCCTGCTAATATGTCTTTACGTTTGGCATCAGGCGTTGGGTCTTCGTGGAGAAGGGGACAATGAAAATGTACCGTCTTTTTAATGCGAACGATGGGTAGCATTGGCTTGGGTGGTAGGTACTGGTCAGCCATTTTAGTTCAGATAACGTCAAGAATCTTTTCATTGTGTGTGGGGATATCTACAACCTGCTCCTGCAGGTTCGTGGTGTTAATTTCATGAATATACCCACACAAAACCAACTTGGCGCTCTACCTAACTGAGGTAATCTGGGGTGTTAATAACATGATTTAGTCGGTCATCTATACTGAGGCGAAGTAGATGACACAGCACACGATGAATAAGGGAGGCAGTTTGGCAGGAGGTGAATGGCCAGTACCGGCCGAGCCCACATAACCTCAAACAGATTAAGAATCTCAACACTAAGGCGTGACGGACGTTATGCCTTATGACAAGAGCAGCATTACGGTGCGTAGATAATAGAATGATCTATAATTCTTCGTGTAGTGTGTGCCAGGAGCAATACACAGAGTTTGTGATGTAAGCAATACCAACTCTCACTGACATGTCTGTGCTAACGAGCTGATGAACCTTGTTAAATGCAGACGTGATAGAAATGTCGAAAAGAAAATCAGTATTGATAAGGTTTGATGAAAGTGGGTTGGCGCGACCTCCTTTTATGTGAAATAACTTTGACTTTTGAACATAAAAACCATGGTTGTGTGTAATGCGTAGATTTCAAGGTTTCAAGCTAAAAATGTATGCATGACTGACCTACAAGTGCATCCGAGAGCAACACCGTAAATTCGCTTGAAATTAGAATATGACTAAGTTATTCGATTCACCTTCGTCTGCTTAGAACATTTCTCCTCATTTATCTATTTGTGTTTGTAATTTTCCACACTTAGTCCTATGTTCCTAACCTCTTCTGCTATCAAAAGTAGTCTCGAAAGAACCCAACTGTTTATTGCTTTTGGTGATCCTTTTCACAATGACACTACTGTATAAACTGATAGTCCCGCGCTTTAAGCAGTATAGGGCACATCGGGGGCAAGTCACTGGTGACGTGAGGATGTATGAATTGACAATGTCTCTTAGGGGCATGTCTGGCGGTGTTTAAGTACTACCATTTGTCTCAGGCTCTTTGCTCTCCACTGTTAACTTAAATTACTGCCTTCGAAAGTTAAAAAAATACGCGCCTGTCTGTGATACTTTCTTTATAAGATAGGTTGGCTCAAGGTTCCGTTGTTTTAATAGGCCACAGTTGGAAATGACCGGATTGGTTAGGTATAATACTTTTGAGCCCACGCATTCACTGTACTCTAAAACCATTTCTATTATTTCTACGTTTTTCATATGAATGAGGGAGTTACTTTACTTCCACTTTACCTACTGGCTAATCGGCTTACCCTGTAAAACTTTTTCAATCATCAAAGTTCAAACTATTTTTTACGGAAGTTCAAAAATACAAGAAATTTTATATCTCCAAGCCATAACGACGAGTAAAATTAAATTATTCTTTTGAACTTCAGAAAAACAGTTTACGGAAATACTGATGTCTGTAAGAACATTTTCTCCATTGCATGAGTCAACTGATCTACAAATGACGCAAGGAAACCAAACGATTATCATCAATCTTAAAAGTTAAAAGAGGCATATTTATGCCAACATTCCGTCTTATCAACAGAAATTTCCAGTCAGCTGTAATATGAAGCACCAACCTGCCTGTACCATAAGCCAGAAGAAGTATTAATCAATGCCAGCTTTATGCCAGCTTTTATGTTTTTGTAAAGTAAGAAGACGCCAGGAGGTGAGGGATTAATTGATACTAATACTTTAAAGAATATTCACTAACAAGAGAGCTGAAAGATACAATCCATATAAAATATAAAGTACATTACCACTGATTATGTAAGGTGTCACTGGCTTCAGGAATGGCCGAAGATGTGTGCATCAGGTGTTTGTATTTCAGAATCTTTGTGAAAACCTTTAAAGAAACAGAAGGATCTATTTAAGGCATTTATAAATCTAAAGAAAGCATACGACAGGGCTGATATAGTTGCTTTTTGGGAGGTGTTACGAACATGCGGTGTGGAAACAGACTTACTAGAGGCAATGAGAAGTTTCTATCAAGAGAGTACGGTGTCTGTGCGAGGAGGAGAAGAGAGCGATGAGTTGTTCCAGGTGATTCACGGGTCTACGGCAGGAGTAGGTGGTGTCAAAGCGGCTGTTTAATAAGTTTTTGGATTGGGTAATGAGGGAAGCATGTACTAGGGCTTTGGAGAGAGGCGGGTTTGCAGTCTATTGAAGGGGAGGGGGTTCGTTGCTGTTTGCTGATGACACGCCTTTAGTAACAAACTCGTGTTAGAAACAGTAGAAGTTGGGATCGGAGTTCGGGAGAGTGAGTGACAAGAACAAAGTTGAAGTAATGGAAATGAAAGTGAAATTATATAATTTAGAAGGGAAAAGAAACAAGTAGTTTGAAGTGTTAATTAACCGAATGGAGCTTGGTGAAAGCAGAATGTTCTAGATACCTGGGAATGCACATGGGAGCGGACGAAATCATGGAAGATGAAATAAGTCATAGGGTGGGTGAGGGGGCTAATTTCCTGGATATACTGAGAGTGTGGCAAGAAAGGTCACTCTTTACGAGAGCAAAGATCGGTATATAAGATTACGTAGCATTCCCGATGGTAATGCATGGATGCGAGGCATGGGCACTAA
>JAYMFT010263025.1:0-10742 GCA_038088735.1 Panulirus argus
CATTCTTCCCCTTTTCCCTTGAGCTTCTTTTCACTCAGAGCCAGAACATCCAGGTTTCTTTCCTCAAACATACTACCCAATCTGAGCCTTTAAGGAGGATGAGCACTCCCCGCCTGACTCTCTCTTCTGTTTCCCTTTTAGAAATTGAAATACAAGGAGGGGAGGGTTTCCAGCCCTCCACTCCTGCCCCTTTTAATCGCCTTCTACGACACGCAGGTAATACGTGGGAAGTATTCTTTCTCCCCTATCCCCAGGGATATGGTTTGAATGAGTGAATAATGAAAGGGTAAGAGAGAGGTGTGGTAACAGAAAGTTTAGTTGAGAGATATGAAGACGGTGTGCTGAAATTGTGTGCACATAAGGAGAGAGTAAGTGAGGAAAGGTTGACAAAGAGGATATATGTGTCAGAAGAGGGGGAACAAGGAGAATGGGGAGACCAAACTGGAGATGGAATGATAGACTGAAAAAGATTATGAGCAATCAGGGCCTGAACATGCAGGAGGGTGAAAGATGTACTAAGTTTCCCTAGAGTCTAATATACAGTTTTCATTCTGCAACCAACGTTAAATTGCAAATTACAATATCACTCGGAATGATGGTCGCTGAGACAACAACATCAAAGAAGTGATCCCTTCGTGTCTATCAAGCAAAACATGAGGCACATAAAAGGAAATGGTGGGAATGTTAACTTAAATAGTGAAAAGTGGAGGTGAAACTGTATTCAAATCAAACTGGAAAGTGGGCACAGAAACAAGCAAAAGCATGCATGTACCTGATAAGTGCATGAGGAAACTTCTATCCATTCAAAAAGTTATATGGAGTAAATATATCTGAATAACAGTGGAATAAATCTTCTTAGCACAACTGGTAATGTATATGGCAAATTTGTGTCTAATCATGCTAAAAGAAATACAGAATGCCTTGTATGTGAACGACATGGTATAATAATCAGTTCTCAACTTATACTCTTCAACATAAATCTAAGAAACAACTTCAGTTTTTCTTTTTTTCTTTTCTGCAATCCTTTTTCTTTTATGCATTTTCTGCTTTTTCCTCTATTATTCATTGTACTCAATCCTGGCTCAACTGTATTACTCAAATATTGCCTGGATACTGTGAAGTCTGTATCTTCCACTTTTGACATTTCTTGTCTTTTTACTTGTCTGAAATCCCCATATGAAACATAACTATCTAATATCTATAGATAACTCACTTTTCTCTAATGCTCTCTCATTTTAATTCCACTGGTACCCATCAGTTGACTCCCTCAATACCGATTTCACAAAGCCTTTTTAACAATGTTCAGTACACTGAAGGTAGAACTGAAAAGAGTACCCACTTACCTATGAGCACATACAAGGAAATTTTGTCAAGAGGCAAGGCTATCACACAGTGACTCCATAATCTAGCAAGAAAGAAGCTACATGATTCTAAGCACGAAAAGGGTCTGAGGAGCACTATACCTTACCCATTGTCAGAACACAACAAAAAAGAGAGTTGCTAAGGGGACAAACTGTCAACTGGTAAATATCAAAATTGCAAGTAATGCTGGTCTCTGCCTGCATGTGGTTACATTGTGACTAAGAGTCTCCTCCAGTGAGGGTGTACCACTGTCAAAAAGGAACAAAATCTTGAGGAAATTCTCACTCCAGGGGTATCTCTCATTTCCCTGCTACTGATTGTTGTACAGCCTTGAAACTGCAGGAGCCCTGTAAAGGGAGTCCTACAGTTATATGCTTAAAACAAAAGGGGGAAAAGGGGTAAATGGACATATGTTCTTCAATCAAACTTTTCACAACTTATAATCATATCTACATTAAAATATACATCTTATGGTAATATCATTTAATGAAACAAATATATATCTAATCAGACCCCATAAGGGAAACAAATATGGTATGTGAATTAAGATAAACAAGTTACAGGGAGAGGTTAACGATCATAAATTTGCCCACTCTGGAAAAATAAAAAGAAGTGCCTTGGTCACAACTTTCTAGTTTCTATTTCAATTTGATAAAGTTCACAATGGACAGTTATATATATTTATTCATCTATTTACTATACTAGATCGCTGTTTCCCATGTCAGCGAGGTAGTGCCAGGAAACAGATGAAGAAAGACCCATCCCCCACATACACACATATATACATACATGCACAGTACATATATATACATATCAACATATCCATATGTACATACATATGCATACACATGCATATACACATGTATGTATTCACACTTGCTTGCCCCCATCCACTCCTGATGCCACCCTACCCCACGGGAAACAGCATTGCCACCCCTTGCACCGGTGAGGTAGCGCCAGGAGACAGACAAAACAGTCACATTTGCTCACACTCAGTCTCTAGCTGTCATGTGTAATGCACCGAAAAAATATTAATATGAATTCTTGTGGTAAACGTCATTGCTTCCAACATTCACCACTGTTTAAACATGACTTTTTAGTTGGTACTCTAATGTTTTTAACTGTTTGTTTAATGTGGGAAATTTTGGCATTGGGGTAGACATGGACTGTTATCTTAGCTCTCAAATTTCCTGCTATTTTTTTACCCAGATTTCTTAACAATGAATATCCAGGAATCATGGAACAATCATCGTCACTTTTATTGCAAGTCACTGAGTACTGCAAAGCAGTTGCTCATGAGTGGGGCCATTGTGGGTAGAATAGGAGGAAAGTGGTCCCATGAGGAATGGGGAAGAAAATGGCTGGCTAGGTGGATGAGGTGTGATGTAAACCAGGAGGAGGTTGAAGAATTAGGGCAAGGGAGGTCCTTAGGGGAGGGTTGGGACTGGAAGTTTGGGTGAGGGTGAGAGGAGTTTAGGTGGGGGTGTCAGGAGGTAGCAGAATAGGGGGCTAGGGGTCAGAATGAACATGATGAGGTTTAATACGGGCTGTGAGGGCATGTGCTGTTGAGGGAGGGTGCCAGTGGGAGAGTGTTGGGGCAGGCAGTGGGTGCTGAGCAAGTGTTAGAGGGTAGGTTGTGTTGGGAGGGTGCCAGTGAGGGAGAGGTTGACAACCTTCTGACAGCACATCCTTTAGAATAGGAGGTGAGGTCAATGCTGGGCTGGTGTGTAGGTAGTATATTATCATAGTGAAGAAAATCATTCTTTTCTAATGATTTTTTTTAGATTTTGTCAAAGTTATTGGTTATCTTGTTTTAAATGAATTCTTAGCAGTTTTAGCTTGATTAATTGCCTCTAAGCAAGTCAGATAACTTATGCTATTGTCTGCTCTTTTTTTTAATCACCATTTCCTGTGATAGCGAGGTAGCGCCAGGAACAGACATAGAGGGCTGTATTCACTTATGTCCACTCTCTAGCTGTCATGTGTAATGCACTGAAACCTCAGCTCCCTATCCACAACCAGGCCCCACAGACCTTTCCATAGTTTACCCCAGCTGCTTCATTTGTCCTGGTTCAATCCATTGACACCCCTTCTCATTGAGAAAGAATATCTCTTGATTCCCTATCCTATCAGTATCCATACCTCCTTAAAATAAACTTTAGTTGCACACATACCTTCAGCATTTTGTGATTGTATATGCTCATACATGAAACTGTTACCAGATTTTCTTCATTTCAGATCTTCGGTGAACACAATGTTGGGCGATACTTAACAAGGCTGTTTGAGGTGTCTCCAAATTCCAGTAGCCTTTATGAATGTCTCTCCAATCCATTAATAATTACTCAGATAGATGATCTTCTGGATCAATGTCATTCAAGATTAACTTTAGGCAATAATAAGTAAGTACAGTATTTTTTCATT
The DNA here is from genome assembly GCA_038088735.1 of Panulirus argus. Lineage (NCBI taxonomy): Eukaryota > Metazoa > Arthropoda > Malacostraca > Decapoda > Palinuridae > Panulirus > Panulirus argus. Next base: position 3,784 of record JAYMFT010263025.1, read on the forward strand.
GTAAGTTACTGTACTAGTAACATTACATCCTAAGGAAGGCATCTTTTTCTTTCATATCTCCCTGTCCATCTTTCTGCCTCTCTGTCAGTCTGTATTACCAGCAGAACATAATAAAGGATGGTGTTAGCTTTGTAGGATATCATATGATAAAGAGGTTGTGAATAAAGAACTGGAGGCTGATCATTACCCTTTGTCTATGCTTGACTGGCACTGTTCTCTCTCTCTCTCTCCCTCTCTCTCTCTCTCTCTCCCCAGTTGCGGACAAAAGTCCACATCAAGGACGGGTCCTAATTGAAATATAGAGAGAATTGACAAAACAGGAATGATGTTTGCATAGTTTTCTGTGATTGTACCGATATTGGTGCATAGCATAATGAGGCATTATGTAGTCTAATCTGATATTTTTGTGAAAGATTGCTAGTGTTTATGTTAGGTAATTATTAGATAACTAATTCTTTGTTCACCAGGAAGTGCTTCTATGATAATTGCATAGTGTCTTCATATGTAACGCCATGTTCATATGTAGCCATGTTTTCTGTAATACTCTCTTTCCTCATGTGTTAGTGTATAAAACACTCAACCATATATCATTATATGTGTAGCCAGTAGCAAGCATTACTTGACAGAATTATTATTTATTTTATGAAGCTGACACTTATAGATGAATTGTTTTCATAGGGTAAAGAACTATGGGACATTACTTATATGACAAGTAACCCGTTTGTTTCTTTTAGTTATTTTGTTTTTTCTATATACATATTCCCTACTTCCCACATTAGCAAGGTGACACCAGGAACAAAAAAATGGCCTCATTTGCTCACAGCCACTCTGTAGATGTCATGTATGATGTATCAAAACCAGAGCCCCTTATCCTCAGTCATGTCCCACAGACCTTTCTGTGGTTTCCCCAACTGCTTCATATGCTCTAGTTCAGCTCATTGACAGCAAATCATCCCCAGTAATACACATTGTGCCAATTTGCTCTTCCTCTTCCAAACATTGCTCACTCTTGCATGTTCAGGCCCCAAACCTGAACATAAACCATCTGCTTGGTTCCTCCTTTTTCCTTGTTTCATCCACTTTTAACATGTATACCCTCTTAGTCATCATTTCCTCTCTTATCTTCTCAATATGTCCAAACCGTTTCATCACACCCTCTTCAACTCTCTCATACATACTCCTCTTGTTACAACACCTCTCTTACCCCATTATTTCTTATTCAGTCAGTCCTCTTGACACCACATGCTGTCCTCAAACAGTTGATTTCCAGCACAGTTACCATGTCCTTTACATTTTATTCAAGGCCCACGTCTTGGATCCATACAGCACCAACAGGGTTACTACACCATCAAACATACCTATCTTTGCCCTTTAAGACAGTGACTTCTCTCTCCACACATTCTTCATTGCACTTAAGACCTTTGCTCCCCCTCTTCACTGTATGGCTTACCTTAGCTCCCATGGTTCCATATTCACTGCCATGCCCACTCTCAATTATCTAACTCACCACTGCTCCAGGTTTTCTCTATTAAAACTCACACTCCAAAACCCTGCCTCTTTTCACTGCTAAACCAAGTAACCTTGCTTTCATTCATATTTACTCTAAGCTTTCTCCTTTCACACTCTCCCAAACTCGGACACCAGCTTCTGCAGTTTCTTTCTCAAATCTACCAACAGCACCATATCATCAACAGACAACAACTGATTTACCTTTCAAGCTCCACCCACATACCCAGGAGACTGCATACCTGCTTCTGTCTCAAAGACCCTTGCATTCACCTCCCTCACCACCCCATCCATAAACAGATTAAACAGCCATGATGACAACACACACCCTACTACAGTCCAGCCTTCACCTGGAACCACTCACATCCTCTTTACCTGCTTACACACATGCCTTGTTCTCTTGATAAAAGCCCCTCGCTATTTCTGATAGCTTTACTCCCATATCCTGTATACATAGCACCTTCCACTTTCTCTCTCTCATATGCTTTCCCCAGATCCATAAACACTACATACAAATCGTGTTTCTCTTAAGTATTTTTCACTCACATTCTTCAAAACAAACACTTGATCCACTCATCCCCGACCTCCCCAGAAAGCACAATGTTCCACCCCACCACATGCCACCACCTTCTCGATCACAGCACTTAAACAGCTTACCAGGTACACTTGACAAATTGATACATCTGTAATTTGTACCCTCTGACTTTATGCAGCAGCAGTTACATGATAACCTATTTTATATTTGTAGGGCCCATCTCTTAACGTCTCTCTACAGTCATTCAGAACCTTAAAATTCTTCACTTAGCGTTCCACTTGTCTATCATTTTTTAACATATTTTCTAACTCTTCTCATGCTTAGTGTCCTTCATTTGGCTGGTTCCTCAATTTCCAAGAGCTTCTCATTGTTGTTAGCCTGAAGTACTTTGAGGATTTTAAAGTTTTTAAGTCCTTTTTGTCTTTATTTCTTGCAGTTAAAAGTAATTATTGATTTTCTTTAGTGTAATGTAAATTATTGTTTTCCATTATTCCAGCTCCTGGTGATTCTCATAACTACTTTGTACTTAGGATTTTTTTTTATAATATAATTTCCATTCTTTAATGGGTGAAAAGTAGAACCTGTGGCATTGTGAGGATCTCTTCCATTCACCCATCCATGTTAATGGGTGAAAAGTAGAACCTGTGGCATTGTGAGGATCTCGTCCATTCACGTATCCTTGTTATTTGTTTTTTATTCTTTTTATTCTGTATTATTTTCAATTTTTCCTTAAGGCTTATGTGCTAGACTGCATAGAGTAGGTTTGTGTAGTTTTATCACACTAAATGTAGCTCTTGTGACTTTGATATTACAGAACAGCCTATATATCCTTCAAAACTTTTGTCAATGGGAACAATGTTGTCATAACAAGATAACCAATTTCTCAACTCGAAATATTTATCTGCCAAAAAATGGATTATGTCATTTTTAAATGTATTTTTCATTTTTTTTCTTTCATTTATTGCAGAGAACGAGCTAGCTTTATACAAGAACTCAGTACCAGACTGGGTAAAGACCAATATCTTGCAGGATCAAGCTTGACCTTGGCTGACTTTATCATTCTTTCAAATTTGCTGCAGCTTCGCCTATTAGAATCTGCACCCCTGAATGTTCAAAAATGGAGTAAAGAATGTTTAGCACACCAACTTTTTAAGAACTTTATTTAATGTTGTAGGAATTTTTTTTCTAACAAACATTATTAATGTTTAAAGTTATGAATATCATTGGACCAAGCTAATTCAACAAGTTTCTTTTGCTGACAGTGATATGTATGAGTGTTATGTGATTTCTTTCCAATGTGATATAAAACTCATTTTAATAATGAAAGATTATGGATGAGTAATTTTAAAATCTCATGTGTACATTGGTTTTATCAGTTATACATGTTATTTATTAAATACATGCATATTGATGATACTCTGATTAATTTGTGATCCTTGAATATAGGCATATATATTTATTTGTGGCATTTATGGATCTAAAGAAAGCATATGAAAGGATTGATAAGGTGCTTTGTAGAAGTTATGAACATATTGTATGAGAGGAAAGCAGTTAGATCCATTGAGGAATTTTCATCAAGAAAGTAAGGCATGTGTGTGAGTAGTTAGAGAGAAGGGTGAAGATGGGTCTGTGGCAGGGGTGTGTATGTGTAGGGAGAGAGGAGGTTGTTGTTTGTCGATGACATAGCAGTAGAGGCAAATTCATATAAGAACTGCAAATGTTGGTGTCTGAATTTGTGAGTGTGTGTGAAAGGAGGAAGTTGAGAGTAACAATAAAAACAAGGTTATTAAGTTTAGTAGTGCAGAGAGACAGTTTAGTTGGGGTGTGATTGAATGGAGAAAACCTAGAAGGGGTGGAGTGTTTTAGATACCTGGGAGCGAACATGACAGCAAATGGAACCAGGGAAGTGAAGGTAAGTCTTGGGGTGGGTGAGTGAGGGAAGGTTTTGGGATCATTGAGGAATATGTGAAAAGAGAGTTTGATATCTGGGAGGGGCAAATTGGGTATGCTTGAAGGTATAGTAGTCCCAACATTGTTGTATTAATGTGAGGCATGGGCTATATTTGAGAGTATGGAAAAGGGGTGCATATGTTGGAAATTAAGTGTTTGAGATCAATTTGTGGTGTGAGGTGGGTTCATCAAGTAAGTAATGATAGGATAAGAGAGAGGTGTGGTATTAAGTATGGTTAATAGAGCAGAAGAGGGTGTGGTGAAATAGTTTGGACATACAGAGAGAATGAGGGAGGAGATGTTGACAAAGAGAATATATGTGTCAGAAGTGGAGGGAACAAGAAAAGGGAGACCAAATTGGAGATGGAAGGATTGATTAAAAGATTTTGTGTGGTTGGGGCCTGAATATGTAGGAGGATGAAAGGCATACATGGGATAGAGTGAATTTGAGCAATGTGGTTTGTAGAGGGCAATGTGCTGTTAATGGACTGAACTAAGGCATATGTAGCAGCTAGGGGAAACCACTGAAAGGTCTATGAGGTTTGGTAGTGGATAGGGTAGTATGGTTTTTGAACATAACCCATGACAGTTAGAGAATGAATATGAGCAAATGAGGCCTTTTCTCCACCTATTTCTGGTGACACCTTGCTTTTGTGGGAAAATATAAACAAGTATGATGGGAAGGTGCAAAGTAATAACTGGTAGTGATGAAGCAAGAAGGAGAGAGAGTGAGTACTTTGAAGGACCACTGAATGTGTTTGAAGAAAGAGTGGCAGATGTAGGGCGTTTGGGTTTGGGTGGTATGCAAAGTAAGAGAGTTATGGAGAGTGGTTTGGTGAAGAGAGCAGATATGGTGAAAGCCTTGCACAAGATGAAATGTGGCAAGGCAACTGGAGTGTATGGTATTGCAGTTGAATTTATTAAGAAATAGGGTGACTGTGTTGTCGATTTGTTAGTAAGGATTTTTGATGTGTGTAAGGATCATGATGTGCCTGAGGATTGGCAAAAGCATGTACAGTGACATAATATAAAGGCAAGGGGGATAGAGATGGTACAGTGACATAATATAAAGGCAATGGGGATAAAGATGAGTGTTCAAGTTGCAGTTGTATAAGTTTGTTGCATATACCTGGCAAGTTGTATGGGAGGGTATTTATTGAGAAAGTGAAGGCATGAACAGAACATCAGATTGGGGAGGAGTAGTGTGGCTTCAAAAGTGGGAGAGGATATGTAGATCAGGTGTGTGCTTTAAAGAATGTGTGAGAAATACTTAGAGAAATAGATGGATTTATATGGCATTAATGGATCTGGAGAAAGCATATGAGGCAGTTGATATAGATACCTTGTGGAAGGTATTAAGAATATATGGGGTGTGAAGAAAGCTGCTAGTGGCAGTGAAAAATTTTTTTTCGAGTGTAAGGCATGTGTACAAGTCGGAAGAGAGGAGAGTGAATGGTTCCAAGTGAAGATTGGTCTGTGGCAGGGGTGAGTGATGTCACCATGGTTTTTCAATTTGTTTATGGGATGGGGTAGTGAGGGAGGTAAATACAAGTCTTAGAGAGAGGGGCAAGTATGCAGTCTGTCAGGAATGAGAGGGCCTGGGAATAGAGTCAGTTGTCTGCTGATGATACAGCACTGGTGACAGATGTGAATCAGAAACTGCAGAAGTTAATGTCTGAAAATGCAAGAGTGTGTGAAAGAAGGAAGTAGAGAGTAAGTGTGAATAAAAGCAAGGATAGTATGTGACTGAATTTGGTAGATTGTGTGAAGGAGAAAGTTGATAGTAAATGTGAATAAAAGAATGGTAGTTAGGTTTAGCAGGGTTAAGGGACAGGTTTCCAGGGGTATGAGTTTGAATGGAGAAAAACTGGAAGAAGTGAAGTGTTTTAGATACCTGAGAGTGGATATGGTAGCGAACTGAACCATGGAAGTGGAAATGAGTTATAGGATGGGGGAGGGAGCGAAGGTTCTGGGAGTGCTGAAGAATGTGTGGAAAGAGAGAACATTATCTGGGAGGGCAAAAATGGGTATGTTTGAAGGAATAGTAGTCCGAGAAACATTATATGGATGCGAGGCATGGGCTATAGATAGGGTTGTGTGGAGGAGGGTTGATGTGTTGGAAATGAAATGTTTGAGGATAGTATATGGTGTGAGGAGGTTTGATCAAGTAAGTGATGAAAGGATAAGAGAGATGTGTGGTAATAAAAAGAGTGTGGATGAGATAGCTGAAGAGGGTGTGCTCTAAATGGTTTGAACATGTGAATAGAATGAATGAGGAAAGGTTGACAAAGAGGATATATGTGTCAGAGGTGGAGGGAACAAGAAGTGGGAGACCAAATCGGATGTGGAAGGATGGAGTGAAAAAGATTTTGAACGATTGGGGCCTGAACTTGCAGGAGGATGAAAGGCATGCACAGAATAGAGTGAATTGGAATGATGTGGTATACTGAGGTTGGCATGTTGTCAATGGACTGAACCAGGGCACGTGAAAAGTCTGTGGTAAACCATGGAAAGGTCTGTGGGGCCTGGATGTTAATAAGGAGCTGTTATTTGTCTGTTTCCTGGCATTACCTCGCTGACGCATGGTGTGGCAATGCTGTTTCCTGTGGGGTAGGGTGACGCCGGGAATGGATGAAGGCAAGCAAGTATGAATATATGAGTGTGTATGTATGTATATGCATGTATATGTATATATATGAGGATAGGGGAGGAAGAATACTTCCCACATATTCCCCGCATGTTGTAGAAAGCAACTAAAGGGTGAAGGAGCGTGTGGCTGGAAACGTTCCCCTTCTTGTATTTCACTTTCTAAAAGAAGAAACAGGAGTCAAGCAGGGAGTGCTCATCCTCCTCAAAGACTCAGATTGGGGTGTCTGAATGTGTGTGGATGTAAACCAAGATGAGAAGAAAGGAGAGATAGGTAGTATGTTTGAGGAAAGAAACCTGGATGTTCTGGCTCTGAGTGAAA
>JAYMFT010263036.1:0-10741 GCA_038088735.1 Panulirus argus
GCAGTGTAATTATTTCCCCCCTGGTAGCTTCAAATTTCCCCCCAGGGGGAAATTTCCCCCAGTTTGGGAAATGCTGGCCTAGACAGCTGACAGCTCGCATATAGGAAGCAGCGCATAATACTGCGTCTGCTCTCAGTTTTCTTCACCATAATATATTCCATCAAGTTACCTGTAACTGTAAATTGACTTGGAGAAAATCATCCGCACCGTATGCAGCTGGGGAAGGGGAATTATGTGTGCGGTGCCTTCTAGGTCAGCCAGGGGCAGCCCTGCCCGTCACCTCTTTAACTCTCCTCGTCAGCATATGCTCGCCCATATATTTCATCCCCTTGAAGCACATTCTGGCCATTCCGATAACTTCACATTGCCGTCTCACATTCATCTGTCTACACTCCACCATTCTATTCTACTCTGTTGTTTGCAATATTGAAATCTTCCCTTTCCACTCTGTTGTGGCCTACATTACCTAGGCAAGAATCCCCCGTAACACATATATAATGTGCCGGTGACTCTGGTGCACACAGTCAGTTCCCATCTCTCTCATATCATCTAAAACCTCTCGTTAGCGTCCGCCACTCCCTTACCGGCTCTCCATCAATTGCCAGTTGTATTCATACGTTTCTGCAGAGTTATGGGCTGATGATAGAGCAAAGGAATCTGCGACTTCTAGATAAGTGGCACTTCGCTGCAGTCACCCACCTGGCTGGGGTTTGCCGCCCCTCCAGTCAGTCACCAAGAGTCGAAAGATATCACACAATAGCGGTAATACTGACCTCATCACTATTGACGTTGTGGTGTTGTAACCTTACAACACAGGATGAGAGAGGGAGGTTAACAGGGTTTCTTGTCAGGTGTTGTGGTGTGGTGTTCCCATAGCACAGAATATTTGTGGCGAGGGGCGAGTGTTGCATGGCTTCAGCGGTCCACTCTGTGCCTCGTGGTACATGGCCACTAAGGGAGGCCATCATTGGACGGCTTCAATTAGTGATGCTGATGGCACACAACACCAGCATCTCCGTACTGCTCGCATGTCCCATCCTCAACACCCACAGCAAGCTTCCCGTCTCTATGTAGCTTAACCACACACACACACACACACACACACACACACACACGCCATATTCCGCAACTCTGGTTTGATTGCTCCGTCGGAGGTATTTTTCTCATTCATAAACAGAGCTTGCTTTTTTTTCTCCTATCATCTTTTCTATTTTCATATTATGTTCATGTTACATCATCACTTTAATGTCAGTTCTGGACACACGCGCGCGTGCTTGTGTGTGTGTGTGTGTGTGTGTGTGTGTGTGTGTTTTCTTAAATTTGTGCTTTTTTGGCCTAAGATATTTCTTTTCCTGTTTCTCAACATAGAGTATATCTGTTAAAGATATCAAACCAACATTGTTTCCGAACTGATCGCAATAATCAATCTCCAGATGAGGAACTGGTATCCCTTACGGTCTGTCTGGGCCTGCGGTCCACAAAGGAGGGAATAATCTTCGCGACAGTTGCAGAGAAAGATTTCTTATTTTGCTTATTTACGATATTTTTCTGTATACTACTAGTTTTCAGAGCAACGCTGAAGCAGATCCATTTGAAGTTTGAATGTCAACATATACCCACGTGCGAACATATCTTCAGACTCGATATTTTCAAGTGATGACGGGTACAGGTACTGACGGTGTTAGTGATCTGGGCATTACACAATGAAAACACCATAATTTCCCTTGGAAATGAGACGGAAGCAGGTTGACATAATATTATGTCCTTTTTATCACGGAACACGACGCGTCCTCTCGGAATGAAAGAGGATGAGAAATTTTCAGGCATTTCTGAAAGTAAGTTAAGCTGATCCTCAAGAGTTAGAACCAGGTCTTCTTTTCGTTTTCCAGATTCCAAGCGCCTAATTTTAATACCGTTGTGGAAGTTTCTTGATTCCTGGAACAACTTGACGTTACCTAGACAGTGTTTACAGTCTTGATAGAGCAGTACCGCTATGGAAGGATTTTGTTTTAAAAGAAATTCAGGGATGTATCTCTACCTCTTTAAGTAGGCCTTTTGAGTTCTGAACGTACTCGCGCAAGACATAAAGTTCTGCTTAACACACCAGTAGATAAGGTCAAAATTTCGATTTTGTATCGGTAACAAGATATATATTATTATTCAACTGATTAGATATGTGGTATTATGTGGGAGCATTGGTCAGGAAGCCAAGGTGAAAGGGAATCTTGAGAGTGAGTTCTGCATGTTAGATAAGTTAGTGATGTGGGACCTGTGATGATTGATGGTAGAGTTAGGTGAGAAGTGTGGGGTAAAATGTGTGGGTAGAGTTGGGGAGGCTTGTGTGGGGAGTATGGAGGAAGGTTGGGTGGGTGTGTGGGGAAAGGCTGTGTGGGAGTTTGAGGAGGGCTCTGTGAAATGCCGTTTTCATCCAGTCTGTGCGGTTGTGAAACCTGCGCCACGACCACGCAGAAGAATTGGCAAGAAGAAAAAAGAACCATAAATGTGTTTGGGGCGTGGCCATAGAGAGGTACATGGCTGAGAGATTGTTCGGACCAGCGAGAAAGTGAGATAAAGAAAAGGTGGTTAATGAATCTGGCTAGCGTACGGTACGGGAGAGACTGGCAGCATCAGAGTCAGATAGACTCGATGGATGACCAGCTATGTGCTTAGGGTAGTTCAGCAGGTGGTGCCCGAGGATGATGTGCAGTGCAACTAAGCGCACAAAGTAAATGTGCAGGAAACGCCTTAGTTAGTGAGGAATCATGTCAGCACTATTACTCCCCAACAGGTGTGTCAATATTCAGAGAGGTTTAACTTCACTTAATGCACCTCCTGAATCTGATAACAACGTTATCATTGATGTGTAAACTGCTAGATATCGTACTCTTGCCGGTTTTATTGTTTGTCTAGATATCTTTCTGCAGGAGACGAACAGCTGCCTTACGTGTATCACTGTACCGAGCTATGAAGCGCATCTTGTGTGGCCCCGTACCATGCTGAGAGGTACGTCCTGCGTGGGTCACGTGCACCGTTGCCACAAGAGGAGGGCGAGGGCAGCGGTACACAAGGTGGAGGGCGACGGAGGGCGAGTCGGCCCCACCTCAGCACTAGTTCTTTTGTCCCTGCCCGCTCGCCCGGAAGACTGGCTGGTCAGACTTCTTACCTACGTCTACCTCACTCTACATCCTGCCCGACCTATCTCTACATCTCTTGGCTCATCACTACAAATTTCTCTTCATCACCAGCACATTTTTTTCCTAGTCTAATGGTTAACTCTCTCTCTCTCTCTCTCTCTCTCTCTGGTCCCGGAAGGCTCGCCTCACCCCCCTTCCACCACAGTTTTATCTCCTGCTGACTCCACCTCAGCCGCCTCTATAGGGGGCTCCACCTCACTTCAGCCCACCAACCGCTTGGTACCTCGCCCTCTCCCTATGGCTCCCCTCCACACATAAAGTGCCAGTTCACAGGTATTTTCCCTGGTATGTTTTCAAAGCCAAGAGTGTGTTGTCATCTCCCACAGGTGAATTATCGTTTACAAATCTTTTGTAATCTTCCTTTCTATAATTGTCACTGGCTTTGCACACTCCTAGTTGTCTGACCTTGCACGCTCTTAGCTTTCAGAGTGTAAATATCTTGTGTCGTATCTTTTTATATATACACCAAGATACGTTCATTTGCCTTTAATCCTTTCTAGTTGCACAGTCTGTGATTACAGTCCATTCTTTGTCATCCGCCACATATTTACTCACCTTCTATGATACTTACGAATGCCTTCTTCGGAGTCTAGTACATTTGTCTCATTTCCATTTCTGTTGTCTTTTCGTCCTGTTATTGCTATTGGAATATTTTGATTTTATCAGATTTTTCAACCGCGCTTTGCTTCTGTTGCTAGGTTTTCTGTTCTGGTCTACCCCGGTGCTTGTTCCCAGCTCTTCCTTCTCTGTCTGCCGCACTTCCTTTGTGTTCTCAGTTCTTGTGTTAGAGTCTGCCGAATTCTGTTTGTGTTCCCAAAACTATCGTTGGTATCTGCCATGTTCTGTTTGTGTTCCCAGGTCTTCTGTTGGTGTCTGCCGCGACCTGTTTGTGTTCCCAGGTCTTTTTTCACTATCTCTGGGTTGCTCTGCCTTCCTCTTCCCTGCTGCTTGGCTGATTACCTCATCTGTACCACCCACATTTCCCTCTGTCTCCTCACGTGGCTCTCTTACCTGGCTTCCTTACCTGGTTACTTTACCTGGCTGTTTTACATGGCTGCCTTATCTGGCTCACTCATATGATTCCCTAACTTGACTCCAGTCGTCAGCTTCCTCATTGTGACTCCCTTACCTTGTTCTCTCACTTGGCTGTTTCACCTGCCTCCTTACAAGGATTCCTCCCCTGCTTCTCTAACCTGGCTCGCTCACCTGGCTTTCACATTTGCTGTCCTTACTCACCCGACTTCCTCAATGTCTTTCTCACTTGGCTTCTTTACCTGGCTCACACAACTGACTTCTTCATCCGGTTCCCTCACCTGGCTTCTACCTGCCCACACACTCACTTGGCTTCTACCTGCCCACACACTCACCTGGCTCGCAACTCACAAGGAATCAAGACGATATTGTCGTCGTCTGTGGCAAAGGTAAGCAGTAAAAGGCGTGCTCCCCACGCGGGTTAGGGCGGGAGGAACGAGACCCGGGCTGGTATGGGGTCTGGCGCCCATTGCTTCAGTCCAGTTTATGGCTGGCTGGGCACCCTCCTGGTAATCTTGGCCAGCCACAATCCTGTCACGTTTACTCTTCACTGAAGCAATAAAATTTTGAAATTGGTCTCCAGCTGTTTAATGGAGGATGTTCTCCACAATTCCCCACGCCGACAGGGCTTACCAGGTTTATGAAACAGCGAGAAGCAGGAGTTACGGCCACGTTTGTTCAGACGTTGTGTCTGTGTCTGTGCGCGCTCATGCGTCTGTACGTTAGTCTTTTAATTCATGTTGGTGCGTGAGTGCCTTAAAGCGCGTTCTTGGTAAGCGTGTGCCGTGAAGTGCGTCGTTAGTTCCTCTGTGCCTCGATGGGCGCTCTCTGCCTGATCATTTGCAGCCTGAGTCGCCTGGAGTTCTCTTGCACACGAGTCTGTATGCGGCCGGCTCAGCTTGTGTACCTGCCTCCTTCTTTGCTGAGCTTTTCATGTTGGCTTTCATGAGCGTACATATGGGTATGTGTTTTTATGGGATTTTATAATTACACTTTGAAATCCGTTTATGTGAGGACGTTAGTGTGTGTTCAGTAATGTCCGCTTCTATGTCTACGTTTGTTTGATATTTTTGGCACGATTGTATTGCCATATGTGTGCACAGTGCGAGTGTGTGTGCGTGTGATGTGCATGTACTTCCCCGAACGGTTTGCGTTTCAACACGTGTGTGGTTCTTTACAGCATGGTGGTGTGAATATGCTTTCGTGTACACTGTTCTTATATATTTGATGTTTATTTACTTTTAACCATGCAAGCACTGTTTGTGTTTGTGTGTGTGTGTGTGTGTGTGTGTGTCTGTGTGTGTGTGTGTGCGCGCGCGCGCGCGCCGTTTCCATGATAAATTTTATGCAGGATTGTTAAATGCAAATGTTTATCGATGTTTACTGCGCCATTGTTAATGTGAGTACATATACGCAAATTCTAGCTTGTGTGTCAATATACTTACAATTATTCCTATGCAAACACGTGCATGAGGATCAGAGAAAATGATATTGTGGACAGAGCTGGAGATAAGACAAAAGTCTTTCATAATTGTCGATTTAAGGTCAGCTAATCAGGTGAAGAGATTCAAAGGCAAGAGTCATCGAGGATGATGTTTAAATATACGAGGAGCTGAATGATTAGTTCAAAAGTATTTTCGGTGAAAGTCACTATAGACCCAACACTAGCGATGTGGGAACGGAAGAAAATAAAATTGCTGGAAAGGACATTAGCAGACTTATGCATGGCTTTGGCTTTGGTCCTGATGAAGGCTTTCCATATCATATGCTGAAAATCTGTCCAGATATAATTGATGGCCCGTTTGAAATGTTGCTTAACATATCACTGGACTAGGGTGTAATGCTTAGTGGTGGAAGTGAGCACATATCTTGCTTGTCTTAAAGACAGCAAGTTGGGGAATTGTTCTGAACTGCAGACCAGGCTCTCTGACGAATGTGCTCTGTAAATTGCTGGAAAAAGGTACCCAGGAAACAAATGAATGGCTGCTTGCAAAGTAGAAACTATCTAAGTGAGAGACAATATCAAGTCATCGTTGGACACCATACCACACAAGAGGTCGGTAAAGAAAAGATATTCAGGCAGGAATAAGAAGGATACTCCCTCGATGGATAGAATATTACTATAGTGGACTGGAAGAAAGTGTCACCACCAGGTGCATACGGTGACCACTGAACATCACTCCCAGGTACAGAGTCCTGCATGTCAGTACTAGGTTGATGGAGTCGTGGTCATCCCCTTGATTAAGATTCAAAACATCACTGCCAGGTATGAGTAGCGCCCTCACCGCTACTCTCATGTGCACATGAAATCATGAACGTCACTTCCAGTTGCACAAAAGTTCTGACCGTCACTCCCCGGTAGATCCAATAGCCCTAAACGTCACTTACAGGTATACAGAGGGTCCTTAGCGTCTCACCCAGGTGCGTTGGGGCTTCGAGCGTCACACTCAGGTACACATAGGACCTCGAGCGTCACTCCCAGGTACGCACGGATCCCTGCAGGTAGTTCGCCGAAGCCTAATGCGTGTAATTCCATTTTAATTGGTCTCCATTTTTTTTTATCTCATTTGTCTATACGTTTGATCATTAAGCAATTACTGCCTCATCGTGGTACCATTAGGAAGGCTGCTCGTGGCCCATCAGTCATCGAGGGTGATTCTTGCCACCTGTGCTCCCGTAATCTACTCACGCTTTGTTTACCAATTCAAAGAGATAATTACACATTCTCGTTTAACAAAAACAAAATTGAATTAATAAACTGGCAGTGCTCCAAGCTAGGTCATTGGGTAATTACTGTGATCAGCTCTTCATGCTCAGTAATTTTATGAAACCAAAACTGATATGTTGTGCGTAACGCGGAGTGCAAGCCGGCGCGGGAGCTGGGGGCCACGTCTGACTTGTGTAGCTCCTGCGGAACCGCCCTGTCCTCACATACACACTGATCACTGAGGCCCAGATCTTTCTGTTCCGTGTATTCTACAATGAATTGATGCAGTTTCAAAAACGAACATCATAGCGACCTAAAAAGCACACTGATTTAGACAGGCTGATTCGTTTGTCGTTATAATGACGAGGGTTTATAAGTGGAACTTGCAGAGGAGTAGTTATCATCATTGTCTTTCATCTGTTTCTTTCCTTGGTTACGTCATCCCATGACCAACGACTTCGTCATGATACTAAAAGGCAAGCAGCCGCAGAGTCTGATCATCGCGCCATTTTGCGTAATGTATGAATAAGGTCAAGACTAGTCAAGCAAAGAGGTAGCGACCCAAGCAGAGTCGCATTTGGAGTCCGAGATTCGTGAGTTTAAAGGTATCGCTTTAAAAAGTCCGGGAATAGCTAACCTACTTATGTTCAAGAGGTGTCGTTGAGACGTAAGATCACCGTAGATTTAGTTAAAATTACCTGGTGTGGTTGCGACAGTAAATTAGCATGTTAGCCGGGAGGCTGCGTTGTGTCTGAATTGAGACGGTATTCTTACTGTCTTCCCTGTAGCTGGGTATTACCCGCCCACCTTTCTTACCCAGCGCGCCCAACTCTGTCACCTAACCTTCCCAACTTATCCATATCTCTCACTCACTTTATCCACTACTTTTACTCAGACCGCTCGCCTTTCTCACCCAACTCGCCCACCAACCTACTCAACCTGCTCACCTTGTTCACACACCCCAACCACATCTTTCATCCAGCTGGCCCGCCTCCTCCCTCCTTCATCGAATACGAGACGTTCTCTTGTCTAGTTCAACGGTTCTGGTTCAAGACAGTGCTATTCTTCCATTGACCTGCTCTTTTTGGATGGATTAATGATTCGTCTGCATATCAGAAATGATCATCCATAAACCACAGCCTCAGCAATACAACTTTGGAATGTTAGTACATGTACAAAGTGAAATGGAGAGATTTTTTAAGAAGTACGTAACTGAATATTGTGTCCACATGACATGACACACACATCCTCATGAGATTGTCCTCGACGCTGCAGCTGTGCTTCCCAGTGGTACATACACGGCTGTATGGAGCCACACAACCCTCAATGTGAGATGGCAAACCACAACTGCTTCTCCCCTGCTCAGAAACATATACTTACCTTCAGATTTTAAGAAAGGAAACCAGGAAGTTGCGCAAAACTGCAGGCCAGTCTCCCTGAGAAGAGTGGTCCGTAACATACTCAAAAAGATAATCAGAAAGCAAATGGTTAACTACCTGCAAGTAGAAATCATATAAACATATAAGATTTTTATGAGAGGCTGAATTCCATTTTAGACAAAACAGAAGGATAGGTGGATCGTT
Source organism: Panulirus argus (assembly GCA_038088735.1). Lineage (NCBI taxonomy): Eukaryota > Metazoa > Arthropoda > Malacostraca > Decapoda > Palinuridae > Panulirus > Panulirus argus. The sequence continues at coordinate 8,517 of JAYMFT010263036.1, forward strand.
TGTATCTAAACTATCAGAGAGCATTTGACACTATATCACATACGAGACTGGTAAAGAACCTGGGTCGGTGTTACTAGTAGTGTGCCGCAGGGTTCGCTCATAGGACCATTGCTCTTCTTGATCTATGTAAATGATATTGTCAAAAAGGAAATGAACTCATACTTGCATATGCTTGCAGATGATGCCAAGGTCATGAGAGAAGTAGAGATGGGTAAGGACTGCATCAGCTTACAAGGGGAGCTAGACAAACTTCAAAGTTGTTTCGAAAATGAGGATGGGGCAGAATGAGAAAGGCCTCGATATGGATATCATCTAGTAGGAAATAAGCTGCGGAGGTCTGCGCGTGAGAATGACTTGGGAGTCGATGATGTACCTAAACTGTGGCTAAAGCTTCACTTTAGGAGATTTTGGAATCGTTCTGAAGTTCATGGATAAGGAAAGTTCAGAAAACTGCTTCACGTCCTATTTCACGTTAGAAAAGGTGCTAAAGTTCGGTTACTGCACATAGAGAAGTAGAAAGAAATAATAGGGAAATAGAGAAAGTCCAGAGGAGGGCAACGGCAACAGAGATGGAACCAGAATTAAGAGAGATGACTTACAGTGAAAAGTTAGAGGATATAATCTTCGTCCGTCAAGGAAGAGAGAAGAGTGACAGGTGACTAGAACACAACTTTAAGGTCTGAAACCAGTTTGAGGATGTTACCAGTGAACGCTCCTTCGAAAGATGCAAGGATAGAACATCCAGAGGCCATAAAATGATATTAAGCAAGTAACATTGTAAAAGAATTTAAGAAGTACTTAAGAGTATAAGTGTGGTGGATGAATGGAATAAACTGATAGAACTGTGAATGTGAACAACATACGAATCATTAAAAAGTTTTTTTGATGGAGAAGGTGCACGAGATGGGGCCCCAAGATTGTGAAACTCCCTTCCCCTACTGTACAGCACAAATAGGTAATTACAGGCTTGTGGAAGACTTGTCCACGCCCCTTGGTGTAGGGAGGAGGCCCATGCCATCATCAAAGGGGGAACTTGTTGGTTTTGTGTTTTAGTTGTTTCCCGGTAAATGTAGTGGCTTAGAGAAAAAAGAATAATTCATGAATCAGATGCATCACTTGTGATTTAAGAAGTAAATACCAGAAATATACTGATACTGTGTCTAACATGTAAAGTGTTTATTCCAGCCATAAGCGTTTGTAAACATTGTTCAGTACAGTTGTAAAGATGAGTTCGGGATTCAATGTAAGGACCATTTTATCCAGAGGACGCTAACATTGCTACCACGTAGAAGCACTCGCCACTCTCCTTCAGTTCCCAGGGCCAGACAACCCAGCAACAGATACAATATATGTCGCAACGCGGCGGTAGTATGCCACGTTGGATTAAGATCTGATGTTAAAAAATTGCTCGGTTGCAGGACCTGACGCTAAGCAGATGCACTCAGGTTCCCTTATCCTGCCTGACGAGGAGGATCTGATCCTATCCTCTCCTGTCACGAACCACAGCCGTGCGCATCGTCCCCAGCTGGGGTTACTGGTGTTGTGGAGGGAGAAGATGGGGCAAGAGGGAGGTGCTCATCGCTGGATTATAAATGCTGTTTGAAAACGGTTATCCTGCTAATCATTTGAACACAACTTTGTACAAGAACGCATGGCTGTACATGACAACCCAAGGAAGAAGAAGAAAATATTGCTGAAGACGAAGATTATACTAGTACATAAATAAACAAGTCAGATGAGTAAAAGAAAATATATACAATTATTGGACGACAAAGCAGAAGTGCCATGCAAGAAGTCAGTAATGCTATACAAAGTAACAACTGTGAGGTACAATAGGACAAAAATTCTAGCCAGAAAAACAACCACGTTCTAAAGATGAATCAGAAACAGTAACCAGTGATATGTTAGCTACAGCAACAACAACGTAGCAGGAACAACAACAACAATCATATCAGCAACAATACTTGCACTAAAAGCATCGACAGTAATGTTGTTAAGATCACTTATTGCAACAACAGTGCCACTAGCACCAACAAAATTACAGCAGCGGAACCATCAACACTAACAACACCAGTAACACCGACAGCAACAGTGCCAGCGAAACGTTCACTGGCAGGAACCAACATTAATAGTAACATTTGCAACACTGACATTTGACATTATATATGTGTATATATATATATATATATATATATATATATATATATATATATATATATATATAT
>JAYMFT010263047.1:0-10741 GCA_038088735.1 Panulirus argus
AAAAAAAAGAAATATATATATATATATATATATATATATATATATATATATATATATATATATATACTTTTTCGTAAAGAAACATATAGATATGTACTGTATATACTCATACATACACATATACACACACATAATTTTCAAGTCATTTCTATAAATTATGTCATTGCATAAAAGTGTACGGTACTGGACTGTTCATTGAGATTATGTTATTATGAATATGAAGAAACATAGACGGTATGATACTGCCTTTGACCCTTAGGATGAAATTGGATACGAAAGTTGGGAAACTTATTCAGTAAAGTTATAAACAATACAATTTTGTCTCATTAGATAAACAATACACGTATATACATATACGTGTATGTGCATTACAAATGCACATAATACACGGCTGCACACACCTATATATGCGTGTTTGTGTGTGTGTGTGTGTGTGTGTGTGTGTGTGAAAGTATTTAGATTAAAAGGTAAATGTTCGACAATTCAAGTCTTGCTTCTTGAAAAAAAAAAAGATTCGCATATATGAATATATTTAACAATGCTGAGGATGCACAAAAATCTATTTAACAATAAGTATGTGATTTTGTATGGATATGGGTAACAGGTTTTCTGCAACATACATTAAGATAGAATTCTTATACTTAAATTTACTGTAATTATCTTAGGTAAAATCAGTCAGTTACATGATAGCATACTGGAATAATGCCATGCTAGTTGCCACCGAATACAATCTTCATCAGTTAAGCGTCATGGAATAAGTTATTTCTTCGAAAAAATCTGTTGGAAAACTTATCATCAATATTTGATTTTCAGAGTCGAGAAAAGTAAATGGATTGCAGGTTGAGAGAGGAGAGAGGGGAGATATCTCAGTCGACGAAAGATGGAAGAGAAGACCCGTACGTTCATTCGTAAAGCCAGAATATAGTTACGCCAGACTGACTGCTAGAAATAATAGTTTTACTCGATCAAGATGGTTTGTAATCACTGTAACCAGACAGAACATGTGTTTGCCTTTATTTGGAGCAAATACTTTTACCATAACAAAGAATAAATAATATCAATCATTATTATCAATTCTTATTAATGTGTTTTTATGAACTGGAAAGCAATTACATAAAGACGTCCTGAACATCCATGCTAATGTATCCTTAACATTACATTTCAACCGGCTTTACTTTAAAGCAGCGGTATCGATGTACAAGGATGAGAGATGTACAATTTGATAAAAACGGTGTTCTGCTGGTGAGCTGTCTGTGTCACTCCTGCTTTGGTATTATTATCGTTACGGACATCAAGCGAATCTTTGTTAGGTTAGGTTCGTTCGGTTAGGGGCGGTTTGCTTGCTGTTGTTTTTCCGATGGTTTCTGATGTCTTTTGAACGATTCTGAACTTCATTTCTATAGGAAACAGGCGAATGTCCGAAACGGTTTTTTATACGATCTTAATCTTGACTTTCTGAGTCATACTTAAGATCAGGTCTCAGGTGTACGTTGTAAACGAGTGTAAATTGGTAAATACATTAATTTTGTTGAGAAGTCAACAGAAAGGTAAGCACGCAAGTTTGTTTCTTTTCATAAAAAAATGTAACTTTAGGGCAGGTAGTGAAGACTGTCATGCCTAGTGAGTCTGGCTAGTCGGTAAGTAAAGTTGGTCAGCCGATATTTCAAATGATTTGCAGCGTTGAGAAATTTAGTAAAGGCAAGTGATATCGAACTATGCTTCCCACGCCAAAATTTCCTTCATTTACTGTAACATTATTTCTTTTCCTCTCATCACAATGTCAATCAGTTTCCGTGATTTTTTTGATACAAAGAAATACAGAGGAATTCAAGTAGATGATTGGGTACTTCTGAGGTTGTGTGTGATCTTGGAAGATATCAGAAACTCACGGAATAGTGAGGTGAAAGTTAAAAGGCATACGGATAATTCAAAGAGAATAACCTACAACTTGTCATTTTGACTATGAAGGCAAATCTACTCTAGAAAAGATTATTCCCACTGTGAGAATGTTAACATTCTAGATTGCACATATCATGTTCAGTGCACATGTCAGAAAATATTAGAGGTGAATTCATGGAAAAGAAGAATGAAATACATCCATTTAAGAAAGATGTTGTCCATGGCCAGAGCGATCAGTAATATGATATCAGTTTCATAATCATAAACTGGCTATACTGGGAAATTTTGTATCATTACCTATTTATATGATATTCGAACTTTACTTTGAATTAGGAGAAAGTATAGTATGATTTTTTTCAAATGAACCACTTGTGTTACCATTTATGTTGCGTACCCTTCATTATTCCGTAAAATTCTAATGATTTACAGTCCTATGTTTTCACTAATACAGTCAACGATATTCTTCATTACTTTTTCATAAAGTCGTACAACGTGGTATATTAATAATATGGCCTTATATCCTTTCAGAATTTTTGGAAGGATATTATCTGTACATAACATTTCTACTTGATTTAATTCCTTTAATAATGCTGATGAATAAGAGCAATATTTTCAGAAATAATGTTTTCAACTAAAATTGAATTTGTACTTGAAGGTTTTCTTGATATACCTTTTTAAGTAAACTTTCCATGTAAATAATGATAATTTTATTAAATAAGATTAGACAGCCATATCAAAATATACTGGAATTATACCATGCACTTTAGAGAGGATGTTAAAAATGTTAAACATATATCACAAACGGTAGAAGTCAAGGACAACATCGTTTTCGAATGAAGCCTATTCATTATTTCTTTGTTTTGTAGCAAATATAAAGTGCTAATGCCTTGAAATCATTTGAATTTTCATATTCCCAAGTTTTAACATTGATATACAGAACAAGGCCGGTTTTTTAAACTGTGAACACCCTTAGTGTGAATAAATGGACAGCGACACGAACATCATACATGAACCAATCAGCTGCCTTAGCTATAGAAGAGGGGCGTGATTTCTTCGCCAACTTAGCGTATGGTGACTATGGTTGACACTAACATTAATCTGCCTAAGTCATCTCTAGTAAATTGAATAATTCTTTTTAAATGGCTTTGGAAGAAAATATGTAGTAGTTACTGTGTCTCGGTGTCGAAAACATTGAATGACAGCAATGCCAAAGATGAGAGCGTATCAATATCACAAAAGTCGAGGGTAATTGAATTAAGAATAGAACCAAAGGGAATGACGGGTGGTCAGCCATGCTGTCGGTGGATGACTGTGCTCGTCTACCGGCTGCATGTAAAATTCTGCTCCAATCAAGAGGGTTTGTGACTAGCTAAGCTGGACAGAAGAACGCGAATCATTTTGCACAGTATATGGTAGACACCTTTGCCTCTCTTGAATGGTCGTTGGGCACGGTCGTGTTTTTGTGGACTTTACTGATGTAGTCTCGAGCAACAGCAGAATTTTTTCCCCAAGCACCCATCACAATCACTTATTCCAGGGCCATTAGCCACACGTACCTGCTGAGGGTGACCATAACGATGCTTGAAGTTTCTAAGGTTATCTTGATGAATTTTAAGGGCAATCTACAATAGACGTGGCCTTAACCTAACAAAACAAAAAGTGAAGCAATTATCTTACAAGAAGGGGAACATTTTTTTAGTTGTTTGATCTCATTTTCATTCTAAAAGATGAGGCAGTATTTTATTGTCAGCATTGCACCATTATATAAATTTCTTGAGACTGTTTGGCAAGACACTTCTTATAAGAAACAGATTTTACGCGGTGGTTATTGGCCCATCACTAATAAGGATGTCTAACTCCTTTACAAAAATTTTAATGGAACTGAGCGCTAATTTGCAATTGACATTGTCCCATCTTGCATCCGTTTCATCTGAAAGGCAAAGACAGAAATTATTAACTTACACAATTACATTTTCCAATCGCTAGTTATCAATTATATTGTAAGCTGAAGAAATATTCCCCTGTTATTCATTACTAAAGTGCTTTTTTGATAAACTGACAAAGTATTTTGACATCGGAGTTCCTGAGGGAGAAAAAAAATATATATAGTGGTTATTGCTCCGTAGAAAACGTTTTAATGGCACGTTGGAGACATTCCCCCTTAACCCGCAGAGACATGATGCTCGCCTACTTTCGCTCTCTTACCTGAAGATGACGGTAATCGCGTGAAAAACATGGCGGAAATTTCAGTGGATAACAGTTTCCAACCTTTCGAGGACTGAAAGCAGAAAATAAAGGCCACCCTATTGTAACCACGGCGACCGACGGAAAAATGCAGTTTTAACCAGGAACTGTTCTTGTTAGAGTAGTGTCAGTGATCAGTGTCACGTAATATACGTAAGGTTAAGTTAAGCTGTTTAGTGATGTTAGGATAGGTTATAGATCACATTAAGTTAAGTTAGGTTAATCAGCTATGTTAGATTCGGTTATAGCTTAGGTTGGAGTGGTGACAAAGCTCGTGGCTAGTCTTGCGGCCGTCCTGGCTAACAGACAGGGGACAGAGGTCCCCGTCCCCCCTTCCATCAACGGAGTAAGACCTGAATGGGGTCCAGTAGTTAGCGGAGTGCCCCAGGGCTCGGTCCGGGGACGACCAACATACAACACACACATGACATCCACCTGCAACACCACAAACGTCACCAAACAAATTCAGTGCCCTCGCAGCACTCACTGGTACTAGATAAGGACAAGAAAAAGAATTCCTTTCCTCCCTGTAAAAACTTTTCGTACACTCCATCTTAAAACTACGCCTGACCTCCCTGGTCATCCACCCTGATATAAGTCAAATGTAACAGAGCCGCAGACCACACTAAACACAGTACTCCGAAAAATCACACGCTTTCCGGCGCTTACAGACGTTCACCACCAGCACGACGACGCATGAATGCTTGCAATACGACCTCGCCTCACTACACTACGCTAGGCAATCGGTTCTTTGTACACAGCAGCAGACAGACTCCTTCCATCCACACCGCTCCCTAGCCAACCAGCCCCAGGTAGAAATATAAAGCTTAACCCTCCTTCAGTCATGAACGACCACCCCTTACCCCCCCGGCCCCAATGCAAATACAACATTAACAAAACAAATACACAGTGAAATCACCCAACGAGCACTAAGCAAGAGCCCTCGTAATTCCATCCTGGACCCCACCCATCCCGCCCACATTACGAACACCGACGCAACAGACCACACGGCCCCTCATGCCCAACATGCAGCGTCCACGCTGAAGACACAGAACACTTACCCCACAAGAGCCCTGTGTTCACCCCATCAAAATACACAGACACACACAGCTACACTTCTTGATCCGTGGTCCCTAACGGTGGACGTAGCCGACTTCCAGAGCGCTGCTGGAGCCTCATAGAAGGGGATCCTTGATGCAGGAGGGTCAAGGTAACACCACAACCTCCTGTCACAACAGACAGAAATCCAACAACTCCCAACCCCTCGATTAAAACACCATCAACGACTACTATCACCCCTGACAGAGACACCGCAAACCCCCCTACACACACACACACACACACACATACATACACACACACGCAAAAACCTCACCAGAAACCATCATCCGTGACAGACACACCGGATCATCCAATCATCCATGACACAACGTATCTTGCACCCCTGACAATCACCACCAATAGCCATCACCCCTGACGAACACACCACAACACGCATACCAGCCCCAACAAGAACAGCATAACACCCCACCAACAGCAACAAAAACATCAGTTATTATTCCCAAACAGTGATTAGCCTGCAACAACAACAACAACCCCTTAACACCTGACATCAGCAGTCCACTAGCAAAAAAAAGCATCAACAACAACAGCAACAGATTCGGTAAATCTGCCTGCAACCCCAACTACAACATCGTCCACCTCCAACAATAAGGTCCTTTAAAGCCAAATTACAACTTAACAATAACAACCCACATCACATCATACCAGAACGCCAGTACAACCCGAACAACAAACCCACTGCGTCATCACCAACCACTGAGCAAAACGTCATCACCAACAATACGCAAGAACACGCTCACCAACACTCCACCACGACAACACTCTCCACCACAATGCCACCATTGAACGGACGCCATCTTTTCTACAACTCTGTGACTATTCGCCAGCAGTTAAAGCTGACGGTCCGACACTCACACCCCCCCCCACCATCCCTCCCGCCTGGCCCTCCGCCCGGGCCCACGTCCCCTCCACACCCAGGCCCCGAGCCCTCCTCCACGCCCTGGCTCCACGCCCCCTCCACGCCCCCGACTCACAGCCCTCCAAAACCCCCCACCACGACAAACCCAGCATGGCACATAGTGGAGCACTTCAGTGTAAAGAAATGCACTGCAATGCATCCTGGCACTAAACATACTCAATCATTAATTCTAAACGCTCGAGCAACCCAGTTATCAGATGGAAAAGAAGAAAGAGACCTTGGAATGATTATCAGTAATAACCGAAAAGGCAAAAGAGAAAATAAAACAATGCCTCGCTGCATATAACAAAGGCAACAGGATGCTTGGCTACATATGACCTATGCAATGCATCGCCGTAACCCTCTGGTCAGGCATCGCCGGCATTATGCTGTGCATATCTGGTGACAAAACGTATCCCGTGATCGATGAAAACTTGAGCGAATTCAGAGAAGACCGAGAAAAATAAAATGTGGAAAGATATTCAGGGAACTGAGATTATTCGTTCCGAGGAATCTTAATAGAAATTTTGCAGTGTGAAATAATTTCGTCAACACAATACACGAAAATTTCTCCATGTTAGGTACAGAGATTCAACGGCCAGGTACATCGGCACGAGACAAAATAGATGGAGATGTAATTCCATCATGGACAGAAGGTTTTTCGTCGGTAGAGTTGTATCAGTTTGACTAAACTACCAATACGTGTAATGGATGGGAACAATCAATTCCTTCAAAACAAACCTAAACCAATACTCTAGTGATATTTGCTATTCGTAAATCTGTTTCAAGAATGGAAAAAAAAAAACACATAAAGTTACTTCATAAGCAACAAGCTTTTCATTCTGTTCCAGTGCTCAGCCCTGGGCAGGCCCGCTGCTGCTGCTGCAGTGGGGAACATTTTTCATTCAGACTTTCCTATAGAATTTCCATGGCAGTATTTCCCGTGATATGCAGTGTTCCCTCCCATTTTTACCCCCCCCCACCCCGGCCGTCTGTTCAGCTAGAGGGAGTGGTGGGTGGAGCAGACGTCCTCTGCTGTGCCATGCTAATCTGTGCCACAAATAGGATCATGACATCAAGACGCTACTACAGTCCTCCAGCAGATAACCTCATCAAGGATCATGAGGTCTCCTACCCACACACTCTGACTCAACCCACCAACCCTTGGCCTCAGGTAGCCCCGCTAAGCGAATTTGGCGACCAATTTCTCGTTCGCATTCCAATGTTATTTCCCGCTTTAGAGGAGAAGGAAAGAGAAGATTACTGACAGTGCTGTACTCTTTTCCCTCCACTGATCGTGATACGGACTCTTGGATGGCACATAGGGTATTCCGCCCGCAGGAGTCGACACCACAAGCGGGTAGTCAACGTGGGCGAGGCCGTATCATGGTCAGTGGAGGGATGAGAGTAGAACGCACTCAAGGATCCTCTGATCCCAAGGGAGGTCACCTCGTCCTGCTCCTGCGTGGAGCGTAGCTTTGAAGTAACGGGAGTCTCATAAATGGGGATTTTATAATCATTTCAACAGTACAGAGGAGAAGTGGAGTTCCACTGTCCCACTACTCGCACACACACACACACACACAGTATGCTGGCAAATATCAGAATAGCTTTCAAGTATGTGGAAATAAGGAAATAAAGAAATTTTCAGCAAACTGTTCTTATCCTAAACAAGGCCAAAACTAGAACATGCTTTCCAAGTTTGGTCACCGCACCCGAAGAAACAAATTGATAAGAGAAGGTCTAGAGAAGGGGAACAGAGATGGCACCAGAACCAAGAAAGCTCTAAAGTTACGGGGAAAGGCTAGAGGCCTTAAATTTGCCCGCCTTGGAAAGAGAGAAGAGTGAGGGGCGACCTAATTACAATCTTTAAGTTTTTAAAACGGATCGATGATGTTGAAAGTGAACGGTTCTTCGAGAGATGTAGGGACAGCGACCAGAAGACATAACATGAAATTAAGGAAGAAACTTGTTAGAAAAGACGTCAAGAAATACTTTTATGATATAGGGACTGAAGAGATGCTTAATATGCAGACACCATACGTAGATTTAAGAAGGTGGAGAATGTCCAAGAGATGGGACCCACGAGTGTCAAACCTCTCCCCCCCCGTACAGTACAAATAAGCAATTATACACACACCTGTTCACCCCAGGTGTGTGTGTGTGTGTGTGTGTTTTAACACAGCTTACATATGACTGTACTACAGTCATGATGGTTGATAATCTTCGAGCTTCCACGGATGATCCATTGATCCAACACACTTCTTCATCACGACGACACACTCGGAATACACACAGTTCGAGTGTGGTAACGCGTTACCATACTCACCTCAAGTCCATGTTTGGCAAGTGTTACAATAACCAGCCCCCGAATACTAGCACAGGTATAACCGTGAGCGAGGCAGTGTTGCCACGGCCACCATTGCTATGTCCGCCATCTTTTCTGGGATTCTGTGACGACTTGGCCGGTCCTTCCGCCGGCGCTGACGTCACTAACTCTCCCCCCCCACCCCCACCCCCCCATCCTCCCCCGCTAGCCCAAGTACCCCTCCCCCGGCACGACCCACTCCCCAACCCCAAAGGAACGACCCCCAACCCCCCTCCCTCACCCATCCCCACCGACCACTAGAGTCTATAACTCACCGCGCTCATTGCCAGCGATTGCCAGCCACATTATCTCCTCCCAAAAACCTCTACATTCTGTAATGATTAGATTCATCTGTTAATTTACCAGGTCATTTTACACGTCTTGCTCCCACGTCCCAAGCACAGGATTAGGGAGTATCCCAAGGGATAAAGCGGGGAAAGGACGAAAATATCGTCACCGGGCTCGAAGGGATGGATCAATCCAGCAACTGTCCGAATATCTGCGTCCATTTCCACTGAGGTCTACTGGTTGTTCGATACGGGAGGGGCAGGAAAGTGGACCACCTCCACTGGCCGGGACAGGTGGGAGGAACACCTCCACTTGCCGGGGTAGGTGGGAGGAACACCTCCACTGGCCGGGGCAGGTGGGAAGAACACCTCCAATGGCCGGGGCAGATGGGAGGAACACCTCCACTTGCCGGAGCAGGTAAGAAGAACACCTCCACTGGCCGGGGCAGGTGGGAAGAACACCTCCACTGGCCGGGGCAGGTGGGAAGAACATCTTCACTGGCCGGAGCAGGTGGGAAGTACACCTCCACTTGCCGGGGCAGGTGGGAAGAACACCTTCACTTGCCGGGGCAGGTGGGAAGAACAACTCCACTGGCCGGGGCAGGTGGGAAGAACACCTTCACTTGCCAGGGTAAGTGGGAAGAACACCTCCACTGACCGGGGCAGGTGGGAAGAACACCTCCATTGGCCGGGGCAGATGGGAGGAACACCTCCACTTGCCGGGGCAGGTGGGAAGAACACTTCCAGTGGCCGGGGCAGGTAGGAAGAACACCTCCACTGGCTGGGGCAGGTGGGAGGAACACCTTCACTTGCCAGGGTAGGTGGGAAGAACACCTCCACTGACCGGGGCAGGTGGGAAGAACACCTCCACTGGCCGGAGCAGGTGGGAGGAACACCTTCACTTGCCAGGAAAGGTGGGAAGAACACCTCCACTGACCGGGGCAGGTGGGAAGAACACCTCCACTGGCCGGAGCAGGTGGGAAGAACACCCTCCACTGGCCGGGGCAGATGGGAAGAACATCTCCACTGGCCGGGGCAGGTGGGAGGAACACCTCCACTGACCGGAGTAGGGGAAGGACCACCTCCACTGGCCAGGACAAGTCGTAGGACCACCTCCACTGCCCGGGGCAGGTAAGAAGAACACCTCCACTGGCCGGGGCAGGTGGGAAGAACACCTCCACTGGCGGGGCAGGTGGGAAGAACACCTTCACTGGCCGGAGCAGGTGGGAAGAACACCTCCACTGGCCGGGGCAGGTGGGAAGAACACCTCTACTTGCCAGGGCAGGTGGGAAGAACACCTCCACTGACCGGGGCAGGTGGGAAGAACACCTCCACTGGCCAGGGCAGGTGGGAAGAACACCTCCGCTTGCCGGGGCAGGTGGGAAGAACACCTTCACTGGCTGGAGCAGGTGGGAATAACACCTCCACTGGCCGGAGCAGGTGGGAAGAACACCTCCACTGACCGGGGCAAGTGGGAAGAACACCTCCACTGACCGGGACAGGTGGGAGGAACACCTCCACTTGCCGGGGTAGGTGGAAGGAACACCTCCATTGGCCGGGGCAGGTGGGAGGAACACCTCCGCTGGCCGGGGCAGGTGGGAGGAATGCCTCCACTGGCCTGGGCAAGTGGTAAGAACACTTCCACTTGCCAGGGCAGGTGGGAAGAACACCTTTACTGGCCGGAACAGGTGGGAAGAACACCTCCACTGGCTTGGGCAGGTGGGAGGAACACTTCCACTGGCCGAGGTAGATGGGAAGAACAGTTCCATTGGCAGGGGCAGGTGGGAGGAACACCTCCACTGGCCGAAGCAGGTGGGAAGAACACCTCCACTGGCCAAGGTAGAAGGAACACCTCCACTGGCTTGGGCAGGTGGGAGGAACACTTCCACTGGCCGAGGTAGATGGGAAGAACAGTTCCATTGG
>JAYMFT010263058.1:0-10741 GCA_038088735.1 Panulirus argus
AAAAAAAAAAAATATATATATATATATATATATATATATATATATATATATATATATATATATCCTTGCATAAATCAGGTACTCATTATATCGACCATACCCATAAGGGAGTATGAACAGCTGGGTTGACTACGGACCAACTACCACGACCAGAATTCAAATGTTCGCGGCATCGACCAAGAGCGGCCCGTGAATACTTCACGGTCACCGGCTCTAAACGCTTTATTCATTTATTTATAATTTTTCACCAGCAGCTGTTTGAGACACTGAGACGAGGAACTGATTCACGTGTCATGATACCACATCAGTTGTAAAGGAAATCATTATGTGATTCAGAATGGCAGTGGGCTGTAATCTGATGGTGGCGGAGAAGGCGATCTGATGGTGGGAACAGTCTGATGGTGGAGGGGTTGGTCCAGTGGATGGGGCGGTGGAATTTTGGGGACAGTCTAGTGGTAGTAGGACAGTCCGGTTGTAGGGGAGGTAGCTCAGTAAGGGTGGGGACAGTCCGGACACTAGATTCCCTTCTTCCCGCCATGGTGACGCCCGGTTAGTTTATGTTACTGTTATGGTTGGTGTATAGGGAGTCACGGGTGGTGGGAGAAGGGGAAGCAGGAGAAATGGCAGGAGGTAAAAGGCAGAGGCAATTAGAAACAGACAGAGACAACGGAAGACCCTGCCGTTAATGCCAGCCGCTAAACCCTCACCCTACACCCACCACATCGCTACCCCCTACCCTCTGTCATACCTTCCCTCCACCACACACACTCTTCCTCCGATCCTCCACACCCGCTCTACCTCTCCTCCACAACAACCGCTCTGCCTCCCCTTTTCCATATCTATACTGTCTCCCGTCTGCTACACCCACCCAACTCCCCTCAACTACAAACACTATACCTCCCCCTCTGCCACAGCCACGCCACCCCCTCTTGCCCCTTCTTTCCCCCCGCCATATTCTTATCTTGGCTCATTACCCCTTACTTGCTTCTTCCCATCGGTGCCGCTCCTCTTCATTTCCTGTCCCCACCTTCCCCTACCCTCTTTCTCCTCCCTTCCCACCCTTACCATTACTCTCACCCAGTCCAGCCTACCCTCTCCACCACACGCCCCCACCAGCCTTTACCCCACTTCTAGCACTCACTCCACCTTTCACCACTCCTGCAGTACCCTATCTCCCTCTTGCTCCCTTAACCTAACTTCCCTAATACTTCACCTCTCTTCCTTCCCTATCATCAGTCTCCCTTGTGCCATTATCCCTACCTTCTCCCACCATAAAACGATCCCTATACTTTCGCCTTTTCTTTCTTCCTGCCTCATATCCAACACCTCATTTTCTTTGATCCTGTCTAACTAATACCCCTCCCCTTCCTCTACCCTGGCTATACCTCAGACCTCTTGTTCCCTTCCTCCTGAATACTCCTATCACTCTACTTATCCTCCCTCCATCCTTTCCAATACTTCACGGTCTCTTCCTTCTTCCCTCCCTTCCTGCAGTGAGTCCATCCGCACTTGCACCCCTCTCCACGCCATCCCAGTACCTCCACGTGGCCTCTTGTACTCCCTTTCCCCCTCTCCCTTGTTCCTCCTCTCCTTCCCTCTTAGTAACCCCATCCCTTCAGCATTCCTTGCCCCTCTCCCCAGAGCTCCATCCCCTGTTGTTCTCCTGAGCTTGGATTGTGAAGTACGTCAGGGGGTGAACAGTATGCAGATTAAAGCAAGAAGGGGGAGGTAGAGAGGTGAAGACAAGGATGGGGAAGAAGTGCGGTGGAGGGACACTAGGGAGGGAGGAATGCAAGACACTGGGTGCTCAGGAGGGGGATAAGATGTTCCCTACCAGCTTATCCTGCCCCCCACCTCCTTCCACCCATATGTCACCCACCCCACTTCCACCCCTTCCATGTTTTCGACCTCCTACCTCCTCTCCTCTCCCTTTATCTACCCCCTCCCCCACCTTTTATCGGTATGACTGACTTACTTTCCTTTGCCTAAGCTCCGTAGCTTTAAGGTACAGCAGGGAAGGTAGGACCGATACTAGTGTTACGTATCCATTACCAAGCGTCCTAGGAACGTCCCAAGAACACTCCCACTTTTCACCGGGTGTCCAGGCGGGCCCAGGGGACACGGGCGTGTCAGTTCCCCGCCTAATTTTAGGAAGATATGTTTCCAGCACTGGAAGTTAGGATGTGCCAGCCTGGCTTCGTAGTGGCTAAGGGTTAGTGGGAAGAGCGCGCTGGGGGAACAGTGTATGGTAGGACAGGGAGGAAAGTTGAGGAAAGAGGAGGAGTATAAGGAATAGGAGAAGGGAAGGCAGTACGTGGGTGGAACAGGTAATGGGAGACGTGGTGGTCCATGACGAGCTTATGTACTAAAGAATGGTAGTAGTACCCTACGATCATGATATCATCTGTGGTACGTAGAAACAAAATAGTAACCAGAGGGCGCATCTCCATCCACCGCCCTCTCCGGCACAACAGCCAAACAGGAGGAAAACTGAGAAGGAACACCATGTAGGTGGAGAGAGTATCCTGCCATGGAACTTATTTTGGAAAGTCTGAACAGAAAAATTTGCTGGTCAAATTGCCATGGGCTTTTCTTCGGAGAAGCCTGAAAATTGAAACTAAAAAAGAAAATTGCTTTTCAATTGTAACTTGCTATAAAAACCGGCCTATTTACTGGTAATGCATATTACTGTAGTATAGTCAGTTATTGATTTAACGGTATTGATAGTCTTCACATTTATTACATCTGGTGGTAATATGTTCAAATGTTATACAACTCTATAGCTAAAAAAAAAAAAAATTCTTTCGTTGCCATTGGAATTTTCCTTTGAATTTTGTACCATTATTTCTGATCAGTGCAGCTCAGTCTTGTGTAAAGAAATTTTGTCTCATATTGTCAAAATTATTTACCGTTTTGAAACCTTCCCCTTTATGTTGTCAAAGTCTGCTCTTTTTGATTTTAGGTCTCAGAGTCTTTCTTTATAAAGAGTGTGTCAGAGTGATAAAAATTAGCTCCGTTGTTCTTCTGTGAATTCATACTAGTTTTTCAGCGTCTTTGATCAGGTTTGGTGACCAGAGGTGAATAGTGTGTTCCAAATGAAGTCAGATTAGGACGTTATAAAGTGTGAATATTATGCACGTTTTATAGTTCACATACCTGGCACAGGAGTCTGGCATCTTTTTATCTTATATGCAACTAAACATTATTTCTCGTACTTTAGGTGCTAACTGATCATTATTCCAAGGTCTTTTTCGCCTTTTCATTCTACTAACGGCTTATCCAGCAATTTAAATTCATGATTTACATCTTCATCGCCAAAATGCAATTTACGTTTGTATATATTGAAGCCCGTTTCCTTTATCTCTTGTCACTCCGTGTTTTTTTTTTTTTAGTAACTTTAATCTTTAGTCAGTTTGTCTTTGACCGGACAATACATCCCAATTTCGTATGATCGAAAAAAATTTGTCTCCAGACCATTGACAGAGGTGATCAAAATTATGGGTCCTAGGACTGCCCCTTATGGTACCCCACTAGTCACGTTAAGTTAGTAGGACACTTCCCCCAACTCAGTACCACTCGTTGTTTCCTGTGTGTGGGCCACTCCCCTGTTCACGCGCAAATTTGACTTGATATGCCATGAGTTCTAATTCTACTTACCCATCTTTCATATGGTACATGAAGTTTGTCGAAAGCTTTTTGAAAGTCTGAGTGTATAACATCTGAAGGTATTCAAGAATCCCAGTTATCATATATATGACTGAAGAATTTTGTCACATTCGTTAAACATGATTCTTTTTTCTTTTTTCGAAAGCCTTGTTGTTAATCGGTTAACAGTCTGTTATGGTTTAAAGATTTGACTATTTTATGTCTGACAATTATTTCTAGCAATTTTCCTGGAACCTACATGAATTAAGACTGACAGACCGGTAGATAAAAGTGCATCATCTACCTTCCTTTTTAAAGAGAAATGGCTTTACATTATTGATATAGTTGAAAAATAGGAAGAGAAGGGGAAGGAATGAAAAGATAGAGGAAGAAGAAGAGACAGGAGAGAAGTAAAAGATGATGAGTGTAGTGGAAGAAAGGAAAAGAGTTAATGTGTAGATATCAATAATAGACACAGCAAATACTGCAGTCAATATGGAAAACAAATACTTTTACGAAAAGCACACGACACACGCAACATACAAACATACCCCTAAATCAAACACAGCAAAGACTTCCATTAGATACACACAAGACAATTACAGTCAGTAAAAAGACACAAACGCGCACTCCAAAAACAACAGTGTTCGATAAATACTCAGAGTAAGTACTTTCACTGAACAAACACTGCAGTTGCACATAACAAACGCACAACAAAAATACAAGTTGCACACAACAGACATGTTCATTAAACACACCAACTGCTTACTGAACAGACACACTCCCATGCCACCATAAAACCCAGCACCACACAGTTGCTTCACACGCCTTAAAAAATCCCCTAAAAAATTAACTAATCTTCTACGGCTCCCAGCCTCCAGTCTCTATTTCTCAACCTACTTCCCTTTCTTTCTCTGTGTGGCTAGTGCTAGCGGCCAGGCTTGGCGGCTCAGTGCGACCACCTGCTGCACCAGCTGTAGGTGACCACCACAGCCACCCACCCCAGCTGTGTTGAATTTATTTGCGACTTGAGCTACCGTTTTCCTTGGCTAGCGACGTAAATAGTGACTTAACTTAACCTAACCAAAAGAAATGTAACGTTACGCAACCTGGGTAAGAGATGGCTCAAGTTTCCATGAATTTTACGCTTCTCGGACACGTTGTGGGCCTCTGTATCCCTGGCTGGTTCCTTAGTCCACCGGCACCGCCAGCCACACCGTCTTAAATCCTTAAAAAAGGAGGGAACAGAGCCCTCAACGGCTATTTCTCTTTTTTACTCGGTGGACTTCCGCTGACGTGCGGATGTCGTTTTGAGACCTACAAGATTCCAACTTACTGGGGAGGAGGAAGGATAAGGACAGACAAGAAGCGTCACTCTACAATTGCAGAGAAATAAAAGAAAACTGGAGTATCGTCCTACACAAAACGAATATCTAACTTAAAGCTTGAATCTTTGATAAGAACGGAGAAGAGCATGAGAGAGAGTGTGACGCTAACTGTCCATATTCTTATGTTCAATCTCACGGGTCATTCGCCCAGGTTAAGTGGTACTCAGGGAATCGGTCAGGGGGATGTAACCCCACTGTGTTCAAAAGTGTACGATCTTTGTGGGTTTAGGGTCAGAAATTTAACGTTGAGGCTCAGCCCTACGGACCAGTACTCTCAGGCCACAGCCTGTCGAGGTTATGAGCAGATTTCCATATCTGCATCTGGAAGACCTAGACCTTTGTAGAGTCTTACACTCTCTCTTTTATATGCTTCCCGTCAGATGATGGCAGTTAACGAGACCCAAACGAAGATTTTATCTGTTATGTACCGTGCTGTCTCAAGGAGTGCCGTAGTAGCTGCATCTGTTGTTGGTGAGAAGTTGAGGGAGGAAATTTATCAGTGATAACTGTCCTCATACGCTTGAAAGCTGCAGTGTTTGACTTACTGAGGGAGCCTTGCACTGGAGCTCTCGGCTGCAACAGTACCTCGCAGCCTCCTTGTCTCAGTCCTGCTGGGGTCTCGTGGTACTCGTGATACCATGTGCATTCGTCAGCGTAAGTCCATTGTTCTTCTTGTTCCTGCGGTCCTCTACATTCGACTAGTGGTAGACCAGCAATATTAACGGAAGGCACTTGGCCAGGTCTCGCTAATAGGCCAAGTGGTGTCTTGAGGAAAGCAGTTCCCGTCCCTTTCGTCTCACAGACACGACTGTCAGCCCAGGGAGCGCGATTCACAGAGTTTGGTGAGCCACAACTTGGTCCATATATTTGAAGTACCCCCAGCTAGGCCCCTACCAGACTGCTAGCTAGAGGAAGGGTCATGTTATAGAGTGCTAGCTCCAGCCAAGGTCTCTGCTTACCAAAGATGCATTCTTGTACCCACACCTATCATAGATCATAGCAGCAACGTTGCTGGTAAGAAAGTATAAACAGCCGTTCAGGGAAAGTGCTATCCTCTCATTTTGGGAATGTAAGAATGGATCTTGAAGCCATCATGCACCCTCTGTATTAGTAAAATTGTAGACAACAGCCACCTAGGGAAGTACTACCGGCCTGACTTAGGAGTACTGAAGTGATACCCGAAGCCATTTTACACCCTCTGTGTCATTAGGACGGAGACAGCAGCCTCCCAGGGAATGGCTCATGTGCTGAGCTTGGAGTGCCGAAGATGTGCCTTAAACCATCTTACACCCTCCGAGTTTTTAGCTTATAAGCAGCAGTTGACCAGGGAAGCAGTTCCGTCCCGACTCAGGAGAGCAAAAGTGGTCCGGAACCATCTAACACCCTCCCTGTAAAGACTGCTGGACTTACTCTCTCATTAAGAATTCAGTTAGCAAGCTAATCTTAACACCTTCCTACTTCAAGCACCATAAACTTGTCCTACTCTTCATTTTTACACCCTGTTTTCACACGCTTTCTCTTACCCTCCTTTTCCTCATTGTAATCCTTTGAATATGACAAATATAGAGGAGCTTATGGCACCTTGTTCCTGGCAGCTTAGGTTGCAATGAACCACCTGTCTCTGCTGCCAACTAGAGGAAAACGCAGGACCCTTCCCCGTTAAACAGAGCTGACTCCATTCATTTCACGAACATTTGAGGTCTTTCTAATAACTCTTCTTCTGTTGAACATCATCTTGCCAGCACTTGTAATATCTTACTTGTCTCGGAGACCTAGTTGTCTGTTGTTGCTTTCATTAATTCCTTTTAAAAATCCAACTTTCACTCAAGATTCCACGTCAGAGGAGGAGTTCTTTTTCCTATTCAAACACCTTCACTCCTGTTACACATCTCATGGACTCTGGAGCTCCAAACTTTGGCGTAATCTACCTTAAGAGTTGTTCCCAACAACTACTATTCTTCTGTTTCTTCTGTTGCTTTCCTAATTTTACAGGCTCCATAACATTTTCAACTATCTAGATTTTTGCCATGAAGCTGTGAAATCATTTCATTCACGTGGTAGAGTCCTGCACTTTGCAGGCTTCCACGTGCACCACAACAAATGGTTGGAGTCCCCCCCCCCACAAAGACGGCGGGAGGTTGAAGCCAACATGTTTTACTTTCTTAACGATGTGGAGCAATTTATTATCCACCCTACTCATATTCCAGACCGTCACGAACACTCTCTGTACTCGGTTTTCATCTCTTGATACTTAGTTCTTTAGTTGTTTCATCCATCGTTAGTTTGTCTTGATCACACTTGTAAACTTTACTCACCGCACCGGCGCTTCCACTCCGGCTGCCCCCGTCTGACTTGATTAACCTACGAAAAGAATAGCACCTTATCTCCGGAAGATTACTGTGTCTTCTTGGGCGATGTTTCTGCCTTTTCTGAGTGTAAAGTAGAGGTTACTCTCACAGAAAAGGACGAATGTATCCCCTCTATCTCTCCTTCCAGTCCGTGGTGTAACCACTCCTGGTCTGCGGCAGTTCGGATAAGGTACTGGCGTGTCGGACCTGGAATATTCTATTTCCTTCCCCTCGTCTTCATTAAGCGAAGCGCTCCAAAAGAAATAAGACAAGCTTTCCTTTTCTACAACTTTAACCAAAAGTATTTCTAATTTTTCTTTCGCTTTCTCCTACTAAGAAAGGAACTCCTCTCCATTTTCTTTTCTTCTCTAGTTTCAACTTTTATGATTCTAAAATCATCAAAGGTTTTGATAATCTCAACCTAATAGGTCTCTTAAAGCTAACCGATCATTAACTCTTTCCTCTACCTCTAGAGATCTTTCCTCGAGTAAGTTACTGACACTTCCATGACAGATAACGAGAGTATTACTACCGGCAGCATCGCTAGCGTCCTCTCACACATAACCTGTCACTTACTCAGGCACCGGGAAAGCAATATCGTTTATGGCGGGAAGGATTCCTTGTGCAGGATACCTCCAGCTGACCTCGGATGAGGGGTGCCGTGTCCTCGACATCATCCAAAGCCTTAGAACGACTTTACATTATCAATGGCAACAAAGACGTGTTTGAAAGGCTTTGCCCCTTGCCGCACTACTTTAAAAGGTCGGACTACCTAAGTGGGGAGAAAGGGATTAGTTTGGGGTGCTCCAACGCACCTCAGCGTTACTCCCTGACTTTGGCGGCTCACTCCCTGACACACCCAGCAACCTGGTTTGTCAAATCATTCATTGCGTTGCCCAAACGATGTTAACACTCTTCTCACTATGTAACGTATAATGCACTTCAATAATTGAGGCCCAGTGCCTGGACTTTTTGTGCACTCTGTATCCTCATTTGCGCCACCGCCCACTGGATGGGTAGGAGCGTACAGCGAATTAGCAGCAATTGTGGCAAAAAACAAAAATTAAATCAGTGATCTCTTGAAGCACGTCTGCCCGACGGGATAATGAAACATTAATTCTACCGACAGTAGCAATCAAATTCTCCTCGGGGATCCGTCTGTTCTGGCAAGACGTGCAAATTAGAGGCCAAGTTAGATTATTGAAGAACTTGGAGCAAACTTACAAATGATCCAATGCTGCCTTACAAATGTCTCGTCACCGTCTCTGAAATACTTGATATATCTGAAAATATTATTACTGGGTGTGACATCAAGGACGGATCCGTCTGTTTTCTTCTCTTTTATCTTTCTCACTCTTTTCTCTCATTATTAGCTTCCTCTCTGGCCGATCTATCACAGTATTTGTAGATGAATCAACCTCGTTTCTTTTCCCTGTTAACAGCGGTGTCCCTCATGTTCTTCCCCGTTTCCCACATTCTTCCCGGATAGTCAGAAGGGGTAGCCGCCCATAAACGCTAGCCCTCTACAGGTCAGAAGAGTCCTTTGCTGGCGCACTTCCCGTAGCCAGAGTTGTGCCTGGCCGGCCACGTGGTGACAGGTGGCACAGGTCGGCTGTTTCTCGGCTGACCCCACCGCCCACCACCTCATCACCCATGGCGGGGAGGCACCAAACAGTACTCCCCATCATTACTCTAGCCCCCGGCACCAGCTTCCCTCTCTCCATCCCTGCTGGGCGAGCCTACGCCCCAAATATTTCAATTTTACGCAAGACTCGCCTCGGTAGAATGTGAAATGTCTTTGAACTAGGGCGCCACCTCCAGCACACTCCAGGGAATAGACGACCTCCTTACACACCCTACGTGTTCCATATCCGAGTTCAGCTCCGATGATCCAGCCCCAAATGGGGAACTGTTGGCTGAAATACTACCAGAGTGTTTCCTAAAGTTTTACAGTCGACCAGTCGACGACCACTGTCCTCAGCACGAAGGCAGTTAATAACACTGTTTGCACGTATTTTGAAGTGCTACGCCCATGGGGGGGGTCCTCACGTGCTTGTATGTCTGTGTTGCTAGATCTTCATATTTCAGCATCATTGTATGCTTAATGAAGAAAAAGATAAAGGAAGAGTCGAAGTAAAAGGCTAGGTGTGAGAGAAAGAAGAAGAAAGGCTGAGGTTGGAAGAAGATAGGTAGATTGTGCAAAAGAAGTGGGTGAGGAGGAAGAGAAAATATGGTAGGAGAGGGAGGCGGTTTGGGAGAGAGAGATTGGCTATTGCCAGCCGTAAGAGGTTAGTTAATTTTTTTAAGGGAAGAAGATTTTTTCCGAGTTGTGCGTGAAACAACTGTGTGCTGCCGAGTTTTTATGACAGCATGAGAGTGCTTGGTTGGGTGCCGTGTCTGGTGTTTGTTTGTTTAGTATGTGTTTGTTAGGTGCAGTCTTTTGGCCTGTTATTAAGGTTCTTTCTTGTGTGTTTGTTTATTGAACGTGATTGATATATGTCTGTTTATGTGTGTGTGTGTGTGTATGTGTGTAGTGTCCAACAGAGGGTGCTTTTACTGAATGTGTTTGTTGTGTGTAGCTGGTGTGTTTGTTGACTGAAAGTGCCTGGTATGGATTTACCTGGCATGTTTGTGCGTTTGCTGAGAGGGTTCGTTGGTATGTTTTTACTGTTTGATGAGTTTTTTCTTTTTCATTTTCGTTTATTAATCGCATTTGTTGAGCGTCTGTTGAACGTGTTTGTCCTCTTTACTGTGCCAGTTTCCTCTCTACGTTTATTGACCGTGTTTGTTGTTTGCAGTTAATGTATTTGTGTATCAAGTATGTGTTGTGTATTTGTACATTGAACATATTTTATGTGCAAGTAATGCGTTTGAATGTGTTTGTTTGTTTATGTTATCAAATATGAGTAAAGTGATGTGCGTTTGTTGGGCATATTCATATATATTTGATAGATGTATATTATGGACGTGTTTGTGGTGTGTGTTTTAGGGGCATTTTCTTTCTTTCTTATTTTTTTTTAGGGGTGTCTGTTTACTGTACGTTTTTACTTGTTGCACATATTTGCTATATGTGTTTGTTGTATTGCGTTATACACATGGCTGTTTATTCGTTGATTCTTGATCATTTGTGTGCTGTTAGATGGTTTTCAGTGGGCATCTAGAATGCATACACATGGTCTATCATTATCATTAGTATTAATATTAGTATTACTGACATTATTATTGCTGCAAAGGAGTCTGTAATCTCCCTGCTTCTTAATATAGCGCAGCCTCGAAACTGAAGGAGCCCAGTAGTAGGATCTTGGATATATATATATATATATATATATATATATATATATATATATATATATGTGTATA
>JAYMFT010263069.1:0-10741 GCA_038088735.1 Panulirus argus
CTCTCTCTCTCTCTCTCTCTCTCTCTCTCTCTCTCTCTCTCTCTCTCTCTCTCTCTCGCTCTCTCTCTCTCTCTCCCTCCCTCCCTCCCTCTGACCCCACTGTACTAATAAGGACATGTCTCTCACCATCATTCCAATCCCCTTCACACTTATCCTTTGTCGCAAGTTTTTCCCCCAGACTCGTTTAACACGCTCCTCACACAGACCTCTCTTCGGCTTTTGTTTTTATCTCCTAACATCAGTTGATAGTCCTCAATATAACTCATTTCTTTTTCACCTTACACCCTCATTTGTTTTCCTTCTATCCCCATATATCATTCTATTGACTTTAGAGTTCGGGGTTTTTAATTCTGTACCCTAACAGATTTCACTTCCCCCATACGGTCTGTATCTCTTCCACCAGCTTCCATATATCTTCATTCCGCCGTGCGCTACTTTCTTTCCACAACCTGTGGCAGCCTCCGATAATGCATGGTGCGCAGATCACGGTCGTCAATAGATAATACTAATAAAAAGATTTTCAGAATTGAGGGCCTTTTATATAGTGATGGAGCAAATAGTCTATTCGATAATGCTAAGAGTGGCAAACATTAGCATGGTGCAACCATCATACTGGCATCTTGTCAGAATGTGTTTATATCAAGAGCCAGGAACAAGCCAGCGCTATACTGGTGACCCCACCAGCAGCCGGCAGATGCACCACACTGACCCGGTGCCTCGCTGGTGACCTTACCAGCGACCGGCAGATGCATGACACTTCATTCTATAAACATCACATTCCGATGGTCCTGATGTTCCTGTCCTCGGCCTCTTCTGCAGTGATCATGTCCACCGCCTCACTTGTGGGCTACATGCTATTGAGCTCCTGCCAGAGAGAGACTCAGACCCGAGGCAAGCGCTTCTGGCTGCTGCTTCCCATAGTTTTCGTGTGCAGACCGGCCACACGAGGATCGATCGTTATGATAACCCCCTTCTTTCCTCGAACAGCAAAGATGCGAAATACCCTTTCTACTGTCATTGCTATCTGTGCTTAACACTCGTGTTGCCCCGTCTCTTAAATTTGCGGATGCAGGCTGGCCCGTGCAGGCTCATGGTCAGTAACGCTAATCATCACATCTCTAAATCTCGGCGTAGGTCCTCCTAAGTAGGTGTCTTCGAGGGACTCAGGGTAACCTCACACAATTTCTCACATCCGGTTGCCATTTTCTCACACCCGGTTATCATTTCGCCTCAAATGGCGAAGATTGTGGCAAGTTCTGCCCTTTGCCATGTCCGTCACTATAGGAAAGCAAAATCTAAGGAAGCGGCGTCAGCTGCCATGATGCTTACGTCACGGTACAAAACTCAGGTTGTTACACAAGTAACAGCTTAACGTTCAGGTTGACGGTATCAGCCTCTGCCAAAATATGGGGCATTCGAAATGATTCACCGGGCAGGATGGGTAAAGCTTAAACCTCATGAATGCGTGTAATCATAGCGTCCTTCTGCTCTGACTGCCTCACACAGACGAGCATCAAAGGAGGAGGGAGTATGTGATTTGTGGCGTACCTTCGACCGACGGGGTGTTGCCAAAAGTCTAGCGCGTAGCGCTGAGAGAGAGAGAGATAAAAGATTCTAACGGTTGATGGGATATCGTCTGGGTCACAAGCCGACCTGTGTTGTACAAGCTGGAGTTATACGCAATGGACCACAGGAGACACACGGCCGTGCTTCAACCACGGTGTCGTGGGTGTCCCATAACGATCGCACGGAGGTAATGCTCGTCACCAGCTGCGGGTCATCAAGCCAGGACCCACACGAAACGTCAAAACATAGAGCACAAAAATTATTTAATCATTTGTAATTGTCAGAGTTTTGTTTACTAACAACCGTTGGTTATCAAACCAAACTGAATCCGTAATTATAAGACATTCAGTGCTGAATGCAGTCTAATGGTTACTGACCAATGGGTGATCATTAAGCCAGGGCTTCCTACATACAAGCTAAACGAGTTATACAAAAATATTGCTGGCTTTACAGTTATTGTTTCTGTTTGGAAGAACTCTCTGTAGAGGAGGTGGAGGCGGTGGGGCTCGTTACTCTCTTCTTCAAGAACGCCGAATGCGTTACGTTGTCTTGGGGCGACGGTTTTGGGGCCGTTGAGCCAGCGATGGTCAAGCGGAGGTCAGCGGGTACGGAGGGCGTGACGTGGTCTGCGAGGGGGAAGGGGGGGGGGGGGGGGGGGGGGGGGGGAGGGGGGAGGAGAAGGAGGAGGAGGAGGAGGGAGGAGGGGTGTTACGTAACCGCGGGTGATGCGAGGTTCAGGCAATGGGAGACTACATCGCTACAGCGTCACACACGACCATCACCTCCTCAACATTGTCTCTCGAGCTTGCATTCTCGTGCCGTTGTCTTCAGAGCGACTGACCGCCTCACTTTGATGGGGTAAAGTGGAGTAATGTGGTGGCGGGGGAGGATGGTTCTGGGTTGACCTTATAAGTACTTGGAAACGACGTCAGCTAGGGTGACGGGGTTGCCTAGGGGGTTCCTCTGTGCCAAGCAGACTGTTCAGGGGAACTGTGAAATCTCGGTGTCTGTGCTGACGTTGCCGTAGTGAGGAAGAGTGTCGTGAATGACGTGGCTCCTCCATCGTCAGTAGCTGGCAGTGTTTGGTGGTTGTTCCTGTCCTCACTACACCCCTAGTGTTAGTTGGTTGTTCCTCTCCTCACTCGTTCACCAATGTTTTCTGGCTGTTCCTTAAAACTAATATCTGTTATGTGAGGTGAAGCATAATCATGAAATCGTGACTTGACTACAGACGAAGGTGGTAGTCTGAGAGCTCATCATACCCGTCATCATCTTGAAATCTAGGTGTTGGGTGAAAATGGTCAATCCAGTCAAATCCTAAACCAAGGCACCCCACCTTCAGGCTACCCAGACCCTAACTTACCTCAGACTTACCCTAGCCTACCTCATCCTAACCCAGTGGTGGCCCAATGGACAACAATGTCGAAAATAAATCAGTCGGCAAAATAACGGGGTAGACACCAGCGAAGCATTTGACACTTGTTCCTCCAGCACGTCCTCTCCTCAGAAAACTCGAAATCACCCTCCATAACAGTAACAAAAAGTTGTTAGTCAGTTTCACAGCCGGCCGCCATGGCAGAGTCTCCCACAATGGCTTCACCTCTAAAACACTTGAACTCTACACTGGAGTTCCCTAAGGAGCAGTGTTTGCCCTAACGATCTTTTTTTTCGTGCACGACCTCCCATTACCTCAGGCAAACCTTAACAAGAATGTCCTTCGTGTGCAGAAGACCTCACGATCACATCACAACACCCTGACGCCACAGCAGCATCAAACATGTAGCACTGTGTTATCCAGATGGAACAATGACTCAACCAGAGCAGAAGGTCTGCATCACCAGAGAAATCTTCAATCGCTCTTTTAACTCCATTCAGATATGAATCTAGCTCACGCCCTCCAGTCACCTTGAATGGACAGTCTCTCCCACTAAGCAATACACCAATCATTCTAGGCATCACATACGAGACACATCCACATTCCCCACACCAGCAACAAAACGAAAACAACACACAAACTAAATGCCCTCAGTGGCACCAGATTTGGACAAGGGAAAGAATCTCTTAACACCCTACACAAACAATTCATCCGTTCCACTTTATAAACTACCCCTCACCTGCCTGGTCTTCCACCTTCTCAAAAGCAAGTAAAACACAGGTGCAAACCACGCAAAACGATGCACTCAGAACACTCACTGGCTGCCTAGCATCCACAAACACTTAATATCTTCACAATTAAACAAAGATCCTCCCAATACAGTCTCACCTCAGCTGGGCACTCACTTCCATGCAAGAGCACTAGACCACATCCCGCCCAAACCACTCTCTAACTAGCCACCAACCCGAAAGAAGAAATGAAAAGTCTACCCTTGTCTCACACTTCAGCAGCATCTACTCACAGATCCCCACACCCCAATCCCCAATAGATATAACACTGACTAAATGCACACACTGAAATAACTCGACAAGCACTAAACAACCAACTTCCCAACTCAGTCTTAAACTCCAGCCCACCAGACATATAACCATCAGAAATCACACTCCCCAGAAAAACACGAGTCACACTCTCCCGCTTATGCCCTGGAAATCAACCATCGTTACAGCACTGCAAAGGCCGTTTTCACGCATCCTATTGAACTACGAGGTAGCAAAAGTTTTCCATCTCAGACCAACCAATGGTTCTTGAGATGCCCCCGTCACAACTCGTGACCCTAGAGGGTGAAGAAAAGCCCACACACACACACGAATCGTAGGATGCACCGAACCAAACCTCAGGCAACCACGCTAAAGTTTATGTCTCTTTACATGTACTGAATCACATGGAACAGATGGATACGACTTACTTCTGGATGCTCTTGGCTTACCACGCGGTGGTCACTGGTTCAAATCCTTGGCGCCCAGAGGTGAATAGTTTCTATCTGTTTCATGTGTTACATATATCTTTTTTTCCATACTTGTTTGATATGTCCTGCGTTAGCGACGTAGAGCCAAGAACAGACTGAAAAAAGGCCTAATTCGCTCACATCCATTCTCTCGCTGTCATGTGTCATGCACCGAAACCACAGCTCCCTATCCACATCCAGGTTCCACAAACCTTTCCACTGTTTCTCCAGGTCGCTTCACATGCCTTGGTTCAGTCCAATGACAGCACGTCGACCCCTGTACACCACGTTGTTCCAGTTAACTCTCTCCCGTGCACGCTTTTCACCCTCCTTCATGCTCAGGCACCGACCATTCAAAATATTTTTCATTCCAATCTTCCATCCCCAGTTTGGTCTACCGCTTCTCCTTTTCCCCTAAACCTCCGAAGCATATATCTTCTATGTCAACCTCTTCTCATTCATTCTTTCCGTATGTCCAAACCGTCAGCACACCCTCTTCAGCTCTCTCAACCACACTTTTTTTATTACCACACATCTCGCTTACCCTTTTGTTACTTACTCGGTCAAAGCACCTCACACGACATATTATCCTCAAACATTTCATTTCCAACGCTTTCTCCTTCCTCCGTATATCCTCATGTATAGCCCATGCCTCGCATCATTACAACATTGTTGGGATTACTAAACCTTCAAACATAGCCATTTCCGCCCTCTAAGGTAACGTCCTTTCTACTCACTGATCCAAGAACCTTTGCCCCCACCTGCCCTGTGACTCACTTCCGCTTCCATGGTTCCATTCGCTGCCACGTCCACTCCCAAGCGTCTAAAACACTTCCCTTCTTCCATATTTCCTCTGTTGAAACTCTTACCCCAATTCACCTTACCCTCTGTCCTCCTAAGCTAATGACACACTCTCCCAAAAGTTATATACCAACTTCTGCAGTTTCTCACTCGAATCCGACTCGCTTCCCAGGCCCCTTCAATCCTTACAGCCTGCATACTAGCCCCTCTCTCCAAGACCCTTGCATTTATCTCCTTCGCCACCCTATCATAAACGAATTAAGCAGCCATGGTGACATCACATACTCCTGATGCAGACAAACCTTCACCTGAAACCACTCACTCTCCTCTCTTCCAACTCGTACACATGCCTTACACTCTTGATAAAAACCTATCACTGCTTCTAGCTGCTTTCCTCCCACACCATATATTCGTAAGACGTTTCACAAGGCATCTCTATCAACCCTATCATATGCCTTCTCCAGATCCATAAATTCCATATACAAATCCTTTTGTTCTTCTAAGCATTTCTCACACACTTTCCTCAAAGCAAACACCTAATCCTCTATTACTCCTGAAACCACATTGTTCCTCCTTGGCCTGATGCTATGAACATGCCTTCACACTTTCAGCTACCATTTCGCATACAACTTACCTTCTACAATCTACAAACCTATAACTCTGGAGTTCGAACACCTTTCCTCGTCCCCCTTGCTATTATACAGTGGCATTACACACACACACACAATGTGTGGAAAGAGAGGTCAAAGGGCAAAGATGGGAAGGGCAAAGATGGGTCTGTGGGTCCTGCATATGGATAGGGAGCTGTGGTTTCGATGCATTACACATTAAAGCTTAGAGAATGGATGTGAGTGAATGAGGCCATTTTTCGATTATTTGTTTGTTTCTGGCACTACCTCGTCAACGCCAGAAATGGCGAACATGTATGAATATATAAGTTGTGTTTCAAGGAGATAGGTACAGAACCATGTACAATACAGGTGCAACTGTGTTCACACCTGCAGGCCCGTGAACACCTGTCACAGTCCTTCCTTACCTGTTCCCGCGCCCGGCCACTACTCACACCAGCACCTAACGCTCTGCTCCCTGTCGGGGAAATATTTGTGTTTAACGGTGTGTGTGTGAGAGAGAGAGGGGGAGGCAAGTGGTGAATCATACTTAAATAAGACTTTCAGGAACCTCCTCTTGGAGACATCAGTAGCTGGGGGGGTGGGGTATGTGGGCCGATGGCTGGCTGGTCATTCGGTTACTTTTCGCGGTTCTTCTCGGTATTTCGTTTTCGCTCAAGAATTCATAGCAGGTGTTATCACGGTGAATGGTCTTAGAGTCTTAAAGACGCATTTCGGCTAATAAGTCGTGTTAGCAAACTTTATGTTACTGACATTATGAAAGCGGCCCGTTATTCTATCCCCCCTCGTCCGAGTTCAACCAACAGTAGAGCGTCATCTGTATATAGCAACTGTTATTTTCCTATCCGTATTACCATTGTTCCGCAACGCACCGCTGTCATCCGGCCTCAATATCATCTCCTGTTATGCCCCATCTAACATAAATCATTTAGCAAACGTGGAGACCTCATGGCATTAGCAGATTCTGAGATTCTCTGTCAATACTTTAAGATTCTTTTGTGTCCACACGCTTTGGTATAACTGCCACCGTCATAGTATCAAATCGTGCCAGTCTAAATCGTGCGCCTGTTTGATAAACGATAGGTTTAGGAGAGACGGCACGTCAACTGAATGCCCATGTTGTGACCATTCCATTAACACTACCTCCCACCCCTGGGGTCTCCCTCTGTGAGGCTCCTGCAGCACCCAGGAAGCCGGCCATGTCCGCTGATCTGGCCCATAGTTCATAAAGTGGAGTGATGTGGGTCCATCTTTATGCAGAGAGTGCAGGGCAATTGAAGAGTAAGTGCTCGACGTCTTTGTTATGGTGCTTACATCGTGGCTATGAAGGGTCTTGGGATGTGTTCAAGCGATGTTTGAGGTGTCGTTGTCGTGTCCAGAGGGTAAGCGGGAGACTGACCTGTGTTTGATTGGTAACTGTGGCTTCCGATGGGATGGAGTTGCAGACTGAGAGTGGGCGGTCGGTTGTTCAGCGTGCATGTGTTTTGTCAGTGTTACGTTTGTTGGGTTGGTGGGGGATGTGCGAGTGGAGGTTGTTGAACTGCACGGCAGGAGTAAGCTTTTGATTTCTACCTGGGTTTGATGGTTATAGGAGAGGTTTGGGTGGAAGAGGTGCTGTTGCATAAGACCGAGTGCCTAGCATGTTGGAGTGGGATTGTATTGGGGGGATTTTTATTTCATTGTGTAGAGCGTTTGTGGTAGTAAGGCAGCCAGTAGTTTGATCTGAGTGAACCATTTTGTGTGGCTTGCAGTTTTGTTATATTTGCATTTGAGAGGGTGGAAGATCTGGTAGGTAAAAGGGGGTGGAAGGCGTGGGAGAGGGGGGGGGGTGTTTAGAGTGGAGTGGATAAATTGTTTATAAAGGATAAGAAAAGAATCCTTTTCTCGTCCAGTTCCCGCGCCAGTCAATTTTCTGAGGGCACTTAGTGTGTGTGTGTGGGGGCTTTTGTTTTGGTGTTATTGCGTGGGGAGCGAATGTCATGTGTGTGTCGTACGTGACGCCTAGAATGGTTGGTGTGTAGTTCAGGGGGACTGACTTTCCACTGAAGGTGACCCGAGGATATGAGCTGGATTCGTGTCTGTCTGGGGTTAAAGGAGTGACTGAAAACTTCTGTGGAGATGAAGACGTTTGTGTTCTGGGTGGGCCATTCTTCCAATTGTGTGGTGTGGTGCTTCAAGTTGTTACTGTGGTGTGTCAGGGTGTTGTGATGTGATTGTGAGGTCGTCTACGTGCTCTGTGGTGTCAGGGTGTTGTGATGTGATTGTGAGGTCGTCCACGTGCTGTGTTTTGCTGGAAATAATAGAAGGAAGTGTAGAAAGAGACTGAAGAGTTGGAGGAAGAACTGCACCTTGCGGAGCTTAAGTGTTCTAGAGGTGAAGCCAATGTGAGTGACGCTGGCATGGGAGCCGTCTGTGAAACTGGCCAACACCTTGTTGTGGAGGATGGAGTCAAGTGTCTTTTGTGTGAGGATGGGATGTGTCGGGGTGAGGCAGCGTCGAATGCTCTGTTGGGGTCTATGGCCACTAGTACTGTGTAGTAGGGGTCTGTGTTTGGCTGAAGCCAACTTAAAATATATAGCGTGAGGTCGGTGTATAGCGTGGTGGTGTAGTGGTTGGATCTGATGCAGAATTGTGAGCATGAGTGGAGGATTTCTTTTGTTTGATTCTGTTGTGGATCAGTTTTTTACAGAGTTTGGGTATTGAGGATAGAAGGATATATATATGGAGGAGTATGAGGAGTCGGGTGCTTTGGAGGGTTTCAGGACTGATATACTGTTGGCAAATTTCCACGTATTAGGGGTGTTATCATGCAGCCAGGAGTAGTTGAAGATATTTGTAAGTGCGTAGATTGCAACTGACCAAAGAGTTTAACGAGGAAGTTTTGATGTGTTGTCAGAGCCTGCAGAGCAGGGGAGTTCTTTAAGAATCTAATTGCAGTCGTTGTATTAGGGGAGTGAAGGATGGGTGGGTAGTTAGTTCTGAATGAATTCTGTGTAGGTTTTTCTTGACTTTTCTATAAGGTGTGAAGCTGGAATATGGTTGATTATTTACCAGTGTCTCATGAGCACGTCTGTGTGTTCTTTCGGGGAAGTGGTGTCACTGGAATGGATCAGAAGTGCTTCAGGAGTGGTGGTTGGATTGGCACGGGAAGTGTGGATCGTATCTAACTTACGCCCGAGTTGGTTCCTGTGGGTTTAGTGGTTCGTTGCGTTGAGGAAGGAGTGCCAGTCTTCAGTTCGTCTTTCAGTGGTTAGGTTAGTGAAGGTGTTGTTTAGAAAATGGATTGGTCCCTGATTTCCGCTGATGGTGACTGGTATTGTCTGAGCTGTTTCATGAGGTGTGTCACTTGTAGGGTGAAGTTTGGACTATATTCCTTTATATGCCCTTGTCGTATGTGCTTTTTACTAGCGTGGTTAATGTTGGTGTAGTGTGAGATAGCATGATCTAGGGATATATATATATATATATATATCCTAGCCTAAGCCAGGTATCAAATCTATCGATCAGCCCCATATGGGAGGAAGAATAGCTGGGTCAACTGCGGGTCGACTACCGCGACCAGGATTCGAACATATGCAGGTTCGATCCCGGGCGGCCCGTGAATGCGTCACAGTCGGCTACGCTAACCGCTACACCACGCTGGTATATTTTGCCACATTCTGAAGCAGTGACTGGAACTAGCCTTAGCACCCTTACCCCTATCTATCGAGGTATAGTCTGCGTTTTAAGATTTTTTTTTCTCTTTGTAAGAAATCAAGCTCCTTCCGTCAACACCTTTCTTAATCGTTTCCATCGACCAACATTGAAGGCCGCAGCTCACAACCGAACGCCTTCTTCCTCGGGGATGGTGAACCCTTGTGTAGCGATCAGTTCCGGGAGATAAGTTTACAGAACAGGAGACTATGACAGATTACGATGTCACAATATATGCAAAAGGAGGAGGTAGCTGAAGTATGACTTCAGCGCCAGTCTTGCAAAACTACACTGCAACAGGCGATGGGGGCCTTGCTGACAACCGCCCTCGACAAGTGTTGCAGGTGCATATGGTTGACTGGAATACGAGAGGAGTAAATGGTGGATTGCAAGAGAATGGAAGCTGTAGACACCATTAGAAGGGAAGGTTAGTCAGGTCTGTGCGAGACGAGACTGAAAGCTGATGGCTCTTTGGAGTGGGGTTCTGGCCCGAAGGAAGATGATTACATTCAAGGTGATAACGGATGGTCACGTAAGGCAAGGTGTGGGAACGTCAGTGAGGGGCGGGGCTGAGTGGTGTGAAAAGATGCGAGAACTTTAGAATGACTGTAATGGTCACTTCCACACCGCGTAATGATAGAGTAGCCGAGGTTAAACAAGTACCTGCCGGAGGGAACTGGAAAGGGCAACGAAGGATACATTATGCACATCCATTCAACCTGTTGAATCCAAAATGTCGCCAGTATAAACTTGGCGTAATGGGACAAATGAATAAGTTAGCAGCAGTTTGCTACTGTTTTGCCTCCTGCCGGAAAAATTCTTTAGGTTGGTCAAGAATGTTCTTATATTCGCGAGGCACAGAGACCGTATCCTACGCCGATCTTCCCTTCGTCAGTTCAGTTTCAGTTTCAATACTTTATTCCTTGATAGAGGAATCGGGGTCCTAGTGCTGTCACTCGGAACTCCTGTACAATGTAACCAGAAGCATCTGGCAAGTGTCGCGAGTTCCCTTTGTCATTTATTCTTATACTGCATCGCTTGTGGCTATGGAATTATCGACATTGTGCGGTATTCATACTCATCCCAAAGTCTGTGTTGATACTTGAGAGCTGGGTATATATATATATATATATATATATATATATATATATATATATATATATGTATATATAT
>JAYMFT010263080.1:0-10741 GCA_038088735.1 Panulirus argus
GATTGAAGTTGGGATCAGTGTTTTTCCGGATAGGAAAGGCAGCATCCGACTCTCCGTCCCTGCTGATAACAATAACAGGAAATCTCCCGACCACAATTCTGTATTTTTTTCATCTACATCGCTAGACTCAGCGAAAATGAATGAAATACAGGCTTACCCTAAACCTCCTCATTTCAATATTTTCTCAATATATATATATATATATATATATATATATATATATATATATATATATATATATATATATGAAATAATGGAAAAGGAATTTTAGGAGGGGAAAGGGTCGTAAAAGAGAGTGCTGTAGACGTAACAGCCACAGGAGAGGCACCAACATGAACTATGATATTTTGCTGCGCAAATTTACCCTTGCGCACGACGGTACGACGTCTCGGTATGATGGCCAAGAATACTGTGAACAACTCCTTTATGGAATTTAGCGCCGGAATATTTCGCATTAAACCCAAGAATCGTAACGTTGTGGTCGAGGGTCGTACCCCTCATGTCCAAAGGTCGTAACCGCCGTGCTCAAGGGTCGTAACTGTCGTGCTTACCGTCATACCCAAGGAGCTGACAGACACTCCCTCTCCCCCCAACCCCATCCCTCAATAGTGTTGGTGGGGGCCGGAGTTACTGATGCTGATAGGTTCCCAGTGATGCGGTGATCAGCCAGGCCCAGCTGTGGGTAAAACGTGTGCGGGAAATTCCCTCACCAGAGACCCAGTTAATCAGAGAGAGAGAGAGAGAGAGAGAGAGAGAGAGTACCAAGACGAGAGTTAGCCACAAGACCTCATCCCAGCTGTGCCACCTGCGTTATATAACCACCCGTTCTTGGTTCATCTGGGACTGATTTCGACCACACGTCAAGTATTCATTTAAATGTCCGTCCCTCTAACTACATATATCCTACCCGACCATCCTTCCTTGGCGAGGCCGGGCGGGGACAGCCTCCCTTCCCCGTCCCGTCTCCCGCTGGCGACACAAGAAGCTAAAAGTGCGCACCACTCCACACTGTGAGGCCAACCGGACTTGTATAAAGGACAGGAGAACCATTACCTACGCCAGTCCTACCGGACCGCTACTCGCCATGGTAGACCGAGGTGGGGGTTACGCCATCACCAGAAGGGATGT
Organism: Panulirus argus; assembly: GCA_038088735.1. NCBI lineage: Eukaryota > Metazoa > Arthropoda > Malacostraca > Decapoda > Palinuridae > Panulirus > Panulirus argus. The sequence continues at coordinate 1,129 of JAYMFT010263080.1, forward strand.
TATATCACCCTTAACTTACCACCGCAACAGATCGTACGTAACGGTGTGCTAGAGCCGGGAACTGGCCCGTGTGCCATGCAGCCAGCCACTCCTGCTACTCCTCCTTTGCCCACCGTATAAACGGAGAGTTGGCCCAAGTCCCGACACTAACCTCAATAAGTAAACTCTTACTCTCATGACTCTTCACTGCCGCCGGGTGCTTCCCTCTCGCTCCGTTAGATGGCTCTCATCTTGCGTCAACGACAACAACATGGCTGAGCCATTCCCGGTGAGGCTGGAACGACAACAGGAAACGTGAAGACTCGCACCAGGAGCCTTTCCACGCAGCCTCCCACAAGTTCCGCGGAAGTGAAAAGGTTTTTGAGGAAGAAAATTATGGAAATATCTACTTCCAGGATGTCTTAGAAACCTGAAACTTTCCACTTAAAATCGTGATTGTGTGAACACCTTCGGTGGTCCTGTGCTCTGTTAGCTTCCTGTATTCCCTTAAGACCTCAACATTTGAAGTGGATCTGATGTCAAGATCTTCACGCCTGGCCTCTCACCATCCTCACTACCAGCCCTGTCCTCCACACAACACTGTGCCGGCACTGAGCATTACAGTAGTAACAAGTTGTTCACAACATTCGCTTTACATCGTTTGCATACCCTGTCTGGTTTCGAAATCGTTGGCTCTGTTCTTTACATTGTCGGAGGTCATATTACCACACATCACCTGCGCTTCTTAAATCAGGCCTTTAAAACTCCATATGGCCAATGTGATTATATTAATTCCCGCGTAAATCTGACGTCTAGTCATTGCTATGTCTTCATAAAGTAATTTCAGTAAATTGTCTCATGCCCGCTCGCGGGGCCACGAATTACATTAGACACCCCCGTACCCGTTTCATCACCGTAAACCCAATTAAATTTTCATCATCTCACGTTAGTCTACATACGTAGATCAGAGCGCCGCTAGCTTTGCCTACAGGAGTGAGACCACCCCCCCCCCCCAAGCAGGAGTGCCCAGCCCTTCCCCTCCGACGGCTAGCGCTGGTACCAGCAGCGCCCTAGGGAAGCCTTGGCTTCAGAAAGGGCGGCTCAGCCTCAGGGGAACACGAGGAAATCGATGGCGCATTCTGGAGCGGAGAATTATGTTAAGATTTTTATCCCGCTGGCCCGTCCAGATGCACACGAGGAGGGCAGACAGACTTGCTTTTGCAGTCACGACCGAGGAAGCAGCTGTGATCTTGAAGCCTCTTTTGTGTGTGCGTGGTTGTATCAAGCACGGACCACCAGGTGGTCGGGTTCCATTCCCGCCTCAAAGCGCTCGTGCGTTAAGTCACTTCCCAACAGAAGGGTCGATGGACAGTAAGCCTGGACGGTAACTCCCGGACATTAACCCCGCTCCGAAAACAAGCTTAAGTCCACAATGCCTTGAGGCCAACAAACGCCAAGCTTGGCCAAGATACAACCGACCCAATAGACATAAAATTCGTGGGCAAGATCTTATGATTCGATCATGATTTGCTCCCCCGTTGAAATTCTGTTATTTCTACTGATTACTGTCTGCTTCGTCACACTGAAGACACCAGTGACGAAGGAATCCACAGCATCGGTATCCATGACGTCAGTATCAAAGATCTGGTTACACTGTAGATGCGTTTTGAGATGTGTTGTGTCCCCCATCAGGTTGAACTCGGCAGCATTACGTATCAGTAACAACTGAACGATTACTACTTTATGTTAGCGTTTAGCACTGAACAGACTGATGTAATTTGTTTGACTTTGCCAGCTAACGCCACATTCTCCTAGATATTTAATCTCTGTGACCTTTTTCCTCTCAAATCAAAGGCTCTTGTCCTAGACAAAGGTCCATATGCAGGCCAGACTTAAAATAAAACCTGGAAAAAGTCCTGCAGAGGGGCGAACGTACAGAGGGAGAAGCGGGGAAATGTTCTGAAAGTTGTAGAAAAAGATGCGAGGGTTGTACCTGTTAGGGGAAGACATGAAAGGCGAAAGTTCTAAAGTTTTGCGGTGTAAGGAAAGAAACAGACATCACAACGGCCCACCACCCCTTGAGTTACCAACGGCCTCACGGTAATCTAAAGACGTCGTGACTTGTCGAGGACTGTGTGGTCTATCTAATGGTAGCCCGTCCTCATAAGCTAGAAACCGGAATAATGTCTGTACAAGAGAGGAAAGAGAACCAGTGCCGTGGCTTAGGACGTGTGGATCAAATTTTGCCTTCAGGCTGGGAGAGCAGGTGGATCGGATTGCTTTGAGATCGATTGCCAAGTAAGGAAGCAGGGTTTGAACCTCCACGGATGAGACAGCAGTTCACCGCAGAAGAATAAATCTCCCTTTTAATATAATTAGAACAACAGTTCGGAGAAGGAATTCTTCGCATCTGAGCAAGACTCTCAAGTTCCTCAGAGGCAGACTTAGGTATCTGTGCAGTGTGGGACTTCTAAAGAGAACTAATGTTACGGTCGTATCAAGTATTCTTATTGTGTTTAGTGGAATTTTAGAGCCAGCGAAGGAGATGGGAACATTGTGAAGCTTTTAAGAAAGTTATAGAAAGAAATTAGGTTTGGGGGTGGCATTAGACTTGACCAGGTTGCGTCTGCCAATTCGGGAAATAATCCTCTCCAAATCTGAGTTTATTGAGGAAGTTGTGATGAGACGAAACCTAAATTGAGCAAGAGAAGATGGAGGAGAATTAGAAAGGAAAACGAGTGGAGGGATACAGTTTTGAGTCGTCCGCGTCCGAGATCCAGACCTGATCCTCCTTGTCTGTCCACAGCCCGCCGAAACCGGCATGGGTGAGGGAAAGGGAGGGAGGGAGGGAAGCCCCCTTTACCTTGGCGTGCAGCTCGTAGTCTAGCGGTGCGGCCAGAGTGATGAGGCCGGATCGCTGGTCGATGGTGAAGAGGCCGTCCCTGTTGCCCGCCCTGATGCTGTACCTCACCCCCAGACCTGAGGGAAGAAAACGGGCCACAGTCAAGCTGAGGGAAGAAAACGGGAACAGTCAAGTTGAGGGAAGAAAACGGGCCACAGTCAAGCTGAGGCAAGAAAACGGGCGCAGTCAAGCTAAGGGAGGAAAACGGGCTACAGTCAAGCTGAGGGAAGAAGAAAACGGGCCACAGTCAAGTCGAGGGAAGGAAACGGGCCATATTCAAGGTGAGGGAAGAAAGCGGCCGCAGTCAAGCCGAGGGAAGAAAACGGGCCACAGTCAAGATGAGGGAAGAAGAAAACGGGCACAGTCAAGCTGAGGGAAGAAAACGGGCCACAGTCAAGCTGAGGAAAGAAAACGGACACAGTCAAGCGTTTGATCAGATCCATCATCTTAAGGGGTAAAGTTTCTTCGTGTTTATGGGCTAAAAGATTACCGTGATTAAGGTATCATCTCGCTGGATTCTGTTGGAGGGAAAGTAATTCTGCTGATTTGCTGCAGTGGTCTACGCGGTCGAAGTAGTTCCCATAATTATCTTGCGCTTACGAGGATTATAATTATAGGGTAACGTATCTTAGAAATGCCATATGAATTACAGATAATGTAAGGATTATATAATCTCACTCAAGGAGTAGAGTTACTGAACTCAAGAAGTCAAATTCATGACACTCCTTTCGCTTTTATATATTAATATATCTTTTTTTTTTCTATTGTGTATTTAAGAGAACGGGAGATGGAAGATGTCGGACGGGGGAAATAGGAGATAACTAGAGAGTTTGCAGATGTATGGTTTAGTTTTTGTTGAAGCGTATGAGTGAGTGTTTTGCTAGATGCCTTTTTTTTTTTTTTGCATGTGCCTTATTGACAGGCCACTTGATCCCATACAGGACGCCGTATCAGCGTTAGCAGATTGGAAGGTTGGCCGCTCATCCATCGCTCTGCCTCCTCCCTCCCACGGACAGTCTCGTGAGATTCTGTACCTGCCTTTGTTTTTTTTTTTCCCACGAGCCGCGCCATCTGTCTTTCTTTAAGAGACAGGTTCGTTATCAGCGGGAGAGCGGATGACACCTTTCTTTTTTTTTTTTTTTTGGAAATTTGCTTCCCATTAGGGGCCAACCTTTATTTGGTCTTTAGTACCTGTAATTTGCTCTCTCTCTCTCTCTCTCTCTCTCTCTCTCTCTCTCTCTCTCTCAAAGGTGAGGTAGAAGGTACACATATATATCTTACGTTCCATTAGGTAAATCTGACGCAAAAATAAAATAGAATTCTGAATGAGATGATCATACAATTTGAGCGATTAAACTGCCCCGTTCAGAGATCTCATATTTGTCGTGCATCAGTTTAACACCCCCCGTGTGATGTTCCTGTTCAGGGGAACTCGAGTGAAATCTAGTGTGTGTTTGTGTGTGTGTGTGTGTGTTTGTCCCCGGGATATGAACAGTATAAGACGCAGCCGTACAGGGATGTTTGGGAAGTGCTGTGAGGAGGAGATGAGGGCGTGGCTGGGTCAGGATGGTATACTGAAAGGGGAAGGAAGGAGAATGCTGTTGTACTGTGTCAAGATGTGTGGTGTACATCACTTTACACTGTCACCCTTGTCACTGGGGATCTGATATTCGCCTTCACATTTAGACCATCGTAAACATCCATGACAAAAACTTAATCACGACTTTATTTAGGCTAAACTCAAGTACGTCAATCCATATTTGTCATTTGATATTTTGAACGATACCCAAGCAACCCAAAAAATATATATACATATATGTTACGATCAGAGGTCATGAGGCATGTGCGTGCGCTTTTAAGCTCAAGTCTGCCCCCTTGAATACCGTGGGAGGGAGAGCCAAGGTTGTTCTGGGCAAGACATCGCTCAAGATAATGTCATACCCCAGGATAAACCTGCAGCCTGGCTTACACCAACACCACCCTCCCACCCGCTGAACTTTCCCCATTGGAAGTTTTCCCCCCATTCCCTTCTGTTTGCTCCGTCCGTTGCGAAATTGAATGGAAGACAAAGAATAATTTATTAGTGGAGAAAAAGAAATGAGTCAGGGAAAGTGAGGCTAGATTTTAAGTTAAAGGGTGAGAGATGTTAGGAATCTGTGGGTGTTAAAGTATAAGTGGGTTGTGTGTGTGTGTGTGTGTGTGTGATCCAAGTGATGTCTCTCCTGCAGGAGAGTCGTTGGTCCTTCGTCACCAGTCTCATATCGCGGGTCCCTAGTGCGACAGCTGGAGAATTAACGGCGCAGTTCTTCCGAACAAGTCTTTGAATGTTTTCGTTATCTACTCTCTCTCTCTCTCTCTCTAGTATCCGCTGCTTCCCGCTGTCACACTAACTTAACCACCTGGCGGTGTTCTGAGCCCGGCACGGGTCCGACCATTTGCTAGGTCGACTGGCGAATGATACGCTACAAGGATTCCTCATCCAGCACTTGGCTCCGTCGGTCCGAGAGGGATGGCCTAAGAGAAATGAGTCAACCTACCTTTATTTTTTTTCTCTCTCTGTTTCCAAAATTGGTTTAAATTCAGTTGTGAACTGTCTGATTTTTAATTTCTTTTTTTTTTTAGGTTAGTTTAGGTCATTCATGGCGTCAGTTTAGGTGTAATAATTCCATTTCTTCCTGGAATTATCTTCCGTTGACTCCCCTTGAGGAAGCGGTCCAAGTTAAATTGGTTCATCGGTTCGGTTTGGTCCAGTCGCTGTGGACCATTTCTAAATAGCTCTAAAGCCATTTGCATACACCACTCCAAACGAGGACGCAATGCTGTCACTCTAATCGCCCAATTAAAGCAGGGTTAACATTGTCCATAATGACATCATGAAACCGACCAATCACAGCATTGTTTTTTTTAACAAGGGTATTATTTAAATTCACGAGTGTTAAAAGTACAATTACCATGGTTAATCATTTACTAAATCTGGTTACCCTGTACACACATCGACCCTGCAGGCACGGTAGCACGACCCCTGAGCAGAAAAATACGACCCACATGAGGGTATGATGTCGTGACCTTCGACCTGACCGTAGAGAGTTAGTTCAAAAGCTATGACATGATATCCAAGGGTCATACCACCGTGCTCATGGATCGTAACGTTCGTTTTAAAAGCATCATAATGTCCTGCTTGTTAAGTAAAATATTAATATGAGCTAGTAGTTAGGATTCTCAAAGTCCTCTATGAGCCAGTAAGGGTGGTATTAACCGCTAGGTTGTCGGAAGCTGGCAGTAGATAAGGTCATCGTATAGATATTCTTTTCCTACTGTGACGGCTGTGATACAGCACAGTACAGCAGTAAAGCACACAGCGGGCTGGAGAGACACTGTACTCTGCATACAAGCGGGGATCTTACGGTTACAGAATACAAGGCTGCTGAAATAACGATAATGTATGTGTTTTTACTGTATGAATATAAAGTTTGTGTACATATCTAGCAGCAAGGCTTACAGAGGAAAGGATGCATGGACAATACGTAGGTAGGGAATAGGCAGTTGATATTATACAAGGCTGTATAACAAACGAGACCTGAAAATCCCTCGTGCAAAACACAGACAAGACACTAGGTTGACCTCATAGTTCTTCATAGTTACAAGAATTTGCATAGACAAACCTTTTTTATTTTTTGACTTCTACAACAAGCAAAAACCAGAAACCCTCTACGCATGATGCGTAGAACGCTTCGGTACGCATTGCGTACAGCACTGACCATCCTTGTGGGATGCGTAGACCTGGGCGAGCCTGAGTGTTGGTGGGGCGTCCTCCGCCAACAGGAGGCAATAGCGAGGCTCGGAAAACTGCAGCGGGCCGTCTCCAGCGCCAGAGAGCAGGCGGGTGGCTGGGGGAAGAGAGAGAGAGACAGAGACATGATAGTGAAGCATCACTGATATGAGATAATCTACATGGAGAAGAGGTGCCATAGACCTGTGGTACGACTCGGGGAGATGGATTAGTGGTTCGAATCTGTGGCGTGGTTCGTCTGCATGAAACGCTGTTTTGATTCAGTGGCCTTGTAGCATGAGAAATTATGATAACTAATGTGATCTAAAGGTGTGAATGTATGGTATGATTCAGTGTGAATATATAGTATCATTCAGTGCCCTTTTGTGTCTTTCTTGTACCGGAATGAATCGGTGGTAAGATTCAGTCTCATGTATCGCTATGATGAATCACTGGCTTCGATTCCGTGAAGCTTTTCAAAGTCACGATGATCGAGAGAAAGACTCACTGGTACGACTCGAATCTGATTTATTTCGCATAGCTGGCTGGTGTAATCGCTCGGTATGATTCATTCGCAGGATTCGGAGAGTAAGTTTAATTTGCAGGGTTCAGATTCGCTTGTTACACACTGGTTGGTGAGTTTGGGGTGGACAGCAGTTTAACTAAAGCTCCCCGGGGATAACACACAGTGTGTGCCAGTGATGGACGCGCCAATTATTGGTGCCTGACAGTCTTATTAGCGCTCTCGAGTCTCAGTCCGAAGCCAATTAAGGCAAAGGTTAAGTTTTACTCTCCTCTGTAAATATGGATCTAGGTTTTAAAACCCTGCGCTGTGTACATTTCCTGCGTAAATCAAGTGTACATAAAACACTAACATACATTTCCTGTGCATTTTGTGTGCTTAAAACGCTATAAACACAAATTCATTTATTTTCTATTTGGTTTGATTAAATGTACCGGTCATCGGGTACCGATGAGGATGCCAGTATCGGTCCAGGTGATTGGGAACGGAGAACGGGAGGGAATGAGAGAGTTTTGTTTGCAAGTAGTTCTGTATCGCGGACTTCGGTGTCAATTCGTCCTCATCTCGAGCCATGGGGCACAGCGAGGGGGTCCCACTGCAGTCTGTCTCGTATTGGAGTGATTCAGTGTGAGTCAAGTCTTATGTATCACCGTGATGATTCACTGGCTTCGAATCCGTGATGTTCTCCATTGGCGTGGAGTGAAGGAATTACAGCGAAATGAATCATGATGCGATTCTCTTGCAAAGCTCACCTGCACAATTGCACGGTATGGGTCATTTGCAGAGTTCGCCCACAGGACTCTGGTTCATTTAGAGGATTCGAGTAGAATGGTCCATTTTTCAAGATTCGTTTAATGTTTTCTTTGCAGGGTTCAGGTTTATGGTTCGCCTGGTAACAACATTACTGCAGTGATCAGAAAGATAGTTGTCTGTAACGTCTATAATATATTTATGTCTTATTAAGCAAGAAATTGTGCATGTTAATAGAAATCTACACCCGTGCCATAAGTGAAAATAATTCAGACCAGCGTGCGATGTTTTCAGGTGTTGCCCTCTAGCGCCGGAGAGAGAAATGGGTACATCAAGAACGACGGAAAGTGGCTGGTCGAGTCTGGCCACAACATGGGCCGAACATATATATACAGTGAGAGTGCTTGTGGTCTTAGAAGTATCCCCAACACCTGATGAAGATGTTGCGGATGTTTCGGCTGGTGGATGTGGCTTAATGTTGACGGTCGCGAGACCATAGGAATCGACAGGCCTATACCCCACAGAAACAAGCACCCGACCTCTTCATATTTGGGGCTTGAAGTAATAAAAAAATCGCCTCGATCTGTAAGTACAGTATTTTTAGAGGATAGTTTAGGTAATTATATGTAAAATGAGTTTACGGCAGTTGTTAAGAGGTAATATGTATGAATACTTGTAAGGTGTTTTGAATTTCAGGTGTACGCTCTTCTGCTGGTTCAGTATTTGTGTGATTACTGTTTGTGGGTTATGGGGAAAGCTTTACACTCGTTTTGTCTCACGTCTTAACCGTGTATATATGTACCGTGTCTTTACTCCTGTGTATTTACACACACACACACACACACATCCTAGGCTATGCAGGCACTCATTCTGTCGACCATGGTCGTACGTAGGGGAGGATGAACAGCTGTGCTTCCGCGACCAGGATTCGAAACCTGTGACGGTCAGCATGAGCCAATAGCCTACGCTGCGTACCAACAAGAACAAAACAAAAGTAGTCATTGGACGATGTATTTTGCCATCCTTTCTGAAACTCCGCTCCATCATTACTTACAAGAAGTGAAAGCGGCAACATCTTCCATTTAAAGGTCTCGTTCACTTGTGTTCAAATGACGTCGTTTGTATGGCTGTCTATACTTCTACTAACACAGTACATGTTAAGTGAGACTTTCAGCAAAGTGTATTACGTGTTGCTTATTGCACTACTCTCACTGTTCTTTTTTTTTCTGTTTGAGGGTAATTTACTTACTGTGGGTTAGGTTAGGTGCAATGCCTAGGCTTGCATATAGCTACAATTTCTCACCACCATCAGGAGCCTACATTAAATATTGAATTCAGTAAACACTTTTCTGGATGGTGAACTTACTTCATAACTGCCTAACGTACATACGGTAAAAAAATAGAAGTATCTTACCGCTCTGTGGGAAACAATATGATAATAGGGACGAAGGATTTTGGGAATTGCCCATTGGTCTGGCCCCACATTGTAGCCATACTTTTATGTTGTAATACTTGTACATCGGTTGCATTACACATGACAGCTAGAGACTGAGTGTGAGCCAATGTGGCCATTTCATTTGTCTTCTGGCGCTACCTCGCCGGCGCGGGGGTTAGCAATGCTATTTTCCCGTGGGGCGGGGTGGCATCAGGAGTGGATAGGGGCGAGCAAGTCTAAATATGTACATGTGTG
>JAYMFT010263091.1:0-10741 GCA_038088735.1 Panulirus argus
TAAACGCTTTTATTACAAACATAATAATCAAACTAGAGCCAGGGGTCTTATACCAATAAGTTCTCTTGGTTCCTTTCTTACATCCCGCTACAATCTCCACTCACGATTCCGTTGGTGTGTGCGCATTCCAACATCTACACACCTGTTGCACGCCTCGAGGACCCTGAGTCCCCAAACTTTGATGTTTGCTGGCTCAAGGTGTCCCCAAACTACCACGCTTTTCCTCTGTTCCGCCTACTGCTCTCCTAATTGTACAAATTCTGTATCTTTCTTCGACTGTCTAAACTCTTGCAATGAGGCAGTGACATCCTCTCACATCCGCAAGCCGAGATACTATCAAGGGAATTTCAACGTGCACCATAGGCAATGGTAGTCTGTTCAGTTCTTAGGTAAAAACCAAAACTTTCCCTTCTTAAAGCATGCGTTGGTACATACCATCCCTAAGAAGGGTGACCGTTCTGATCCCTCTAACTACAATCCTATTGCTTTGACATGTATACAATTTCCAAAGCTTTTGAATCCCTCCTCAACTCCCATATCCTAAGGCGTCTTGAATCTCAAAGTCTTCTCTCTGGCGAAAACCATGAACAGAATGTGACCTAAGTGCAACAAAGGTAATCTGTGAAAAAAAAAAATATATTTCATGCTGAAGAAGAGACGTCTTTAGCAAAATGACCAGTTCGTAAAGGGATGGCTGGAAAAAGGCAATGACAACAGATAAGCCAATCTAACTTCTGAGGTAATCACTCGTCTACAACAACAGTACGTCGGGGTTCGGCAAATGATTGGCTGCCGGCCATTTCCACAGAAGCAACAAACTACGCGGACAGCCTCAATGAAGAACAGGGAACGCCGTTCCGGAAAACACACACACACACACACACACACACACACACACACACACACACGAGGTATCTATCTACCTCCAAGTCAGAATACGTGTCTCGGTCAAAAGCACTTGGAGAAGCGAAAACACAACTCAGATTCGATGAGAAAACTTGATGCAGAGGAGGATATTGGAGAGAGAGAAGTCATTTTCACGGCCGGTACACTTGGTTATCAAGAGCCGCCACCCATGCATTCTGGCCAAAGCGATGATGTTCTCCATGATAAAAAAAGAAAATGCTAGAAGGCATACTTACTTACATCAGTCGAGGGCCAATACAACCTAAGAAAAGTCTTTACACTAGAAACCTTCTACACGCGGTCACCGGCCCATCACGTACCTGCAAGTAGAAATACATATACATTAACATACATATAAATATACAAAACGATTTTAAACTGAACAAGGTATGTACAGAACACAAGCTAACTAAAGTTAATGCTTTGGGGGCTTGACTATCAGTCTGTGACTGCGTGTCAATGCACGATTAGATGAAGGAATGTACTAATGGGTATAAATAAAAAAATAAATAAATGAGTTATTGGTTATAGGCAGCTACTCGGTTGTGGGAGGGTGTAGGTGTTGGAGGGGGGGGGGAGTATTTGTACGTCTGGGCCCTCGCCGTACGCACGGCGCTGAGGATCGCAAGCGTAAAGGATGCTGAAGGATATGAGGCCACGGAGTGTGTGTGTGTGTGTGTGTGTGTAAGATTGGAACTACAGGCGTGCTTGTGACTTAAGTATGTGTGCCCTCGTGAGTGTTATCAAGTCGGCGCGTATTATGTGTTTTGGACTTCCGCGCTGTAGCGATGAGCGATGCTGACCACGACGCGCTTAAAGAGCCGACCTGGGGGTCGAGTCAACCCGGGTTCGAATCCTGGTCGCGGCAGCCGGCCCACAGTTAACCCAGGTTCATATTCGTGGACGTACTACATGTGCGTGTGTATATAGTAAAGGAATCAACGTGTTATCTCCCAATAAACTCCTCCCTCACCCTGTTGTAGATGTGATAAAACGTTATCTTTTTTTTTTCTTCTTCTCAAAGAGTACAATCACACGCATGGAGTTATAAAATATAAAGAATAAAAAGGTTTGCTCTCAGGAGTAGAATGTTCTAAACAGGAATATGAGTTGTAGCTGCCTTGATAACTGTGTGGTAAAGTATGATTCTCCGTCATGGCAAGATAGCTCCATATTTACTACCTGACTAATGGGGTACGTCACAATCGACGCGCCACGACAACCCCTTCCCTAACAGAGGTAACAGGGCTCATGAACGACAGACGTGCAACGAAGAGTAAGAACGGTACTGAGAACTCCACAGATGACCCAGCCACCAACTGATCTTCAACTGGAGGATGGAGGCAATATGAGGTCTTCCACTGGGGTTTGGGTGGGCGTAGGAGGAGCAGCTGTAGGTGACATGGGACACGTTCATAATGCCCCTCGTCGAAGCCTTGCCAGACAGGGTCATGACGTTGCAAACAGAAGCCCCTTCCCCCACCCATCCGCCCGTCCATCCATCTCCCAGCTGCTCCTTTACCCTGATGAACAAGGGCAGCCCGCGCCACTACCACGTGCACCACAACATCTGCATTCCCAGCCAGTACTGACCCTACGATACTACATATTTTCTCTATGAAGACGGAAAAAAGATAGATTTACAACTAAGTAGCGTAACGTGTGCCGCACCACAAGGGTCCTTACTCCTACATGCTCCTGAACTCGAGAGGTTTGGCTGGGTTACTCCTAGAGTCCATCCGGTGAATGATTCCTTAGCTCTACGACAGGATGACCCTTCAATCACGACAGCGCCACCCTCGGCGACCACCCTAGAATCCTTGGGTACGATATCCTGTAAGTCCGAGCTCACCCTAAAGCATCAAGTCAAAGGTCACGCCATCGTATGAACCTTTGGGCGACTCTAACGCTGAGCTTAGTGTATTAACTTCCTACATTTACGACGGGCAGAAGGAACGGAAGGCAGTGCTCTGTGTCAAGCATCGCTTATGAAACGCAAGGGAAGACTTCCAACGACCGACGTCCGTACGCCACAATCACCTTGTACCAAGCAGTGCTCGTTACGAAGATACAAGAGTGGTCCTGTACCTTTCTACTGTGAATGTCACACACAATCCATGAACAAGCGCACAGCTCAGCAAGCAAATAGCTTAATTTTCCCTAATTATGCCTAATCATGTGTTTGTCAACTACTAAATTACTGTAACGCGGTCAGCGAGAAAATATTCATCACTTAAATTAAATGCTCACCATTTGATATTATATATAATGCGTGTCAAACACAATATGACTGCAATTAAGCTCGTATGTAACCTTACGTCACTTAATTTTCAGCTATTCACCTTTAAATGCATAATGTTTAAACCACAAAATCTGCTCCGCAAAACCCCCTGTACACAACGTAAACATACCTCAAATACAGCGTAGGAGTATCCAACCCCCCACCTTGATCTAAAGGTATTTCTTTTGTGATTAATCAACTTGTTACTATGATAACGTTCCCTATCCTCCCCAGTTCTGTAATTTCTCAACCGCACATTTTCAGCCGAATGGCTGTCTGAATTCTACAAATCGTTCTTCGTTATCTATTTATTGAGCCAGCGGTGGAAGAAAACACTTAACGCACCGCATCGTCATATGGCAAGAAGCAACAATGACAAAACAAATCAACGTATAATCTCACCAATAAAGCTTGGCAATGACTGTATAAGAGAATGAAAGCCAGAGTATATTAAGACCCTACAGGGACTTAGGGTCCGTCACTGACAGGTCTGTCCTTGGCGCGTGTGGACACCGGGCGGCGAGTCCCTCACCGACCGGCGGGGCACCAGGCTGGGTGTCCCTTAACGACAGGTGGACGCCAAGATGGGTGTCCTTTATGGGAAGGTAGTCACCAAGATGGGTGATCCTCAGTAACAGATGGACGCCAAGCTGGGTATCCCTTAGGGACAAGTGGACACCAAGATGGGGTGTCCCTTACTGGAAGGTAGAGAGAGACCCAAGATAGGCGTCCCTTCCTGACTTCTGGACACCAGGCTAGGCGTCTCCCACCCGCAAGAGGGCACCAGACTGAGTATCCATGACAGGCAGGCGGACGGACACGTACCCTACCAATCACTGAGTACACTGGACGACTCAAAGGCTTACGTGTGTGTGGGAGTGTGTGTCCCCCGTAAGGCAAAGCCTCGCATTCCTGTACACCCCGATCGGGCGACGGTGCAACCTTTCGCGCACTGACATCCAGAGCGAACAAAACGGCCACGAGACAAAAACGGATTTAATTCGATTTCCTTACAGATCAACAAATGCAGGTTAGACAAATGTTAAAATATTTTTCAAAACACGCGCTTTTCATCCATTCTCCATGCAAAGATAAACTGTCTGCGTACTTATGGAATGGACAACATTACTTCATCGCCGACTTAAAGACCATTAATTAAGCATACAACCTTGCAGTAAGAAGGGTTGTGTGTGTGTGTGTGTGTGAGTGCGACAAACACGAACATACGTTCATGTACACCCCGGAAAACAAATCTTCTGTATCCTAGCCATCACTATCCACATGAACAACCTAACGCCTTCCTAACCGCTTCTGTAGCCTAGCCAATCATCTAGCCACAGGAACATGCTCCCGCCTATTCCTTCCATATGTATGACAGTGTACACCTCTATATATTACGGGACTCCGCCTGCTCGAGGTTAAGCCGCAAGCGAAAGGTCTACCTTTTGACGAAGCTGTAACACAAAGAGTACAGTTTCGTCTGAGAAAGTTTCATTCCAAAGGAGTATTCATGTCCCTGCAACAGGAAGGAGCGGGACCTCGCTCGGTCTGCAGGCGCCTTTAGAAGGAAGTCCCTAAGATAACACGAGGGCACTCCCATTGATAATCGTACCGAGGAAATTATAAATAAAATTAATACCACTTTCTACTCTTTAGTGTCTGCGCTGACGATACTTTCTCCTTCTAGGAACTCCTCCTCCTCTCTAAATCTCCCTCTGGCAGTGCCCTTTATTCGTCCTGTAATATGAAAATTCTATTTAGTCACATCATCATTTTACTATTTTTCAGGGATCATTTGTCGCTCATCCACAAGGGCCTCACTTGACATCAACGATTCCTGCCTGTGTCGAGGACGGTAAATCGCTCAAGTCTACCACATTTCTCAGTCCACGAGCCATTATCAACTCTAACATGTCCACCACCACCAACAACAACAACAGGTCGTGCGTACCCCGCGACCAGCGGCGCTGGGGAGAGCACGGGAAAGGGAGACGTTCGCCCGCACATGGCGAACGCCTGGTCGTTAGCGGGATTCTCTCTCTCTCTCTCTCTCTCTCTCTCTCCGTGCACTCCCGCCTAGAATACGTTACGGTAAAGTACTTTGTTTACGCACCACCACCCATCCACCCCTCCCCTCCCCCTCCTCCTACTCCCTCCTCACCCACAAATACCAAACCTCCCTCCGCCCCTCCGTCCCCCCTCCCTTACTGCTCCGGCCAGCTCCAGCAGTCTCAAGCAAGTGTGTCTCCTCCTCCTCCTCCTCCCTCTGCCGCCCCGCCCGCCCCTCCCCCCCCCCTTACCATCAGCTGACCATCCAGGTGAACACCTCCCCCCACCCCAACCCCAACCACCACATCTCGCGGCCGCAGGGCTCCTCCTGGGGGCGGGCCAGCCACCAGCCAGCCAGCATGCCACCACGCAAGTCTGGGTGTGGCCGTCCTAAACTCTACCTTAACACCCTTACATTCCGGGGAAAATCTCTCTCTCGCCACCTACAGCCTGTGTGTGTGTGTGTGTGTGTGTGTGTGTGTGTGTCCCCCACACTCAAAAGTCACGCCCCAGCGGATTTTCACCGTTCAGTACGTCTGGAAAATTAATTTGCAAACACGTGTACACATTATTTATGGAGGGGTGTAAACAATAAACACTGCATCAGTCTCTCGCTGCCCGACTGCAAACGTTGATACATTATTGAATTCTGACGAGTGTGAGGGAGGGGGGGGGGAAGGAGGTGAGTGAGTGTGAGTGTGGCGGACCGACGACGCCTCCTCCTTGTGGCTGACAGCTGTGAAGGAGGGAAGAGCGGCGGGGCACGACCTCCTCACGGGAGAGTACCACCACAGTACTCTTGACACACACACACACACACACACACACACACACACACACACCCATACGAGGAACGAGGGGCAGGAGGAAAGATGCAAGGGTTTAAGGGGACTGGGGAAGGACTTATTATGAGGACGGGAGCTGGTGGTGGGGGAAGTGGGGTAGGGGGATAAGACAGGTGGGGGAGGAGGAGGAGGAGGAGGAGGTAGGGGAGCAGAACTGGGAGCAAGAGAAAAGGAAGACGTTTGTTAGGCGGGAGGAGGAGGAAGAGGAGGAGGAGGAGGAGGGAGAAGGGGGGGGAGGATGGGTACGTGCAGCCCGGCATGACCAGAACCCCGCCACCACTTTCACTTTTACCCCCACCCCCAACCCTCTCCCCAACACCTCCAGAATGCCATTCAGCTATTTTTAAACATTAATGCCGAACGCCATGCATCTTAACGTGACCCGTCATCACCAACGAGAAAAAATTACACTCGCTGACCTACTTCGTAATGCACTGACAAGGTAACGCCCCCCCCCCACCCCCCAACACCCCTCTATCTCACTAGCCTTCACACACAAGCAGTACTCTCTGGTGGGTCATCTCTACCCCTAAAAAAAAAAAAAAAAAAAAAAAATCTCCCCCTCCTCCTACGCTGCTGCTGCTCCACTGATCTGTCAAGATGTCTAGGGCCACGGCCCGCAGACCTGCCTGCCTGCCTGCCCGCCCGCCCGCCTCCCTCCCTACCACAACCAGGTCCACCTTGCTGTCCCTTGTTCAAAATGTTTCCGAATCTCTCCTCTGTGGGCGCGCGCGGCAGTCGGCCCCCACCTAACCCAGATGTTCATCCTGCCCTCGGGGGCTGGTCGATAGATGGGTATCTATCTGGCTTAGGCTTGGGTATGTATTATGTATGTATGTATGTATGTATGTATGTGTGTGTGTGTGTGTGTGTGTGTGTGTGTGTCAAAAATATCCGTGTCCCAGATATCTAAACTGCTGTCTCTTACTGCGTATCTACGGCACCATTTGAACTCTTGAGGTGCGGTTTTGGTCTCCCGCGACCCACACCAGCAGCGAAGGAGACCATCTGCAGTAGCCCGGGAGAAACGTGCCTCTTCTGTATTTCACAAGCGTAAACCCTGTGCCTTTCTCTTCTGCGCCTCTGAGGATATGGTCTTTTGTGCTTTCAGTCGTTCCAAGAAGAAGAAAAAAAAGAAGTTTCTCGTACACGGGACACACACACACACACACACACACGAGGGTGATCTCATCACATTTTTCCGACCCTTTAACACTTACGAACATAAGAATACGTGTGGACACTGCAAGAGGCCTACTGACCCATGCTAGGCAGGGTCCCGAGTCTGTCTGTCCACCCAACAACTTCTCGCGTCCTGAGAGGTGATATTCTTAGAGAAAACAACAGCATTCATGGGGGAGAGAGAGAGAGAGTACACACACACACACACACACACACACACACACACATACACACGAGATTCGAAGAGTCGTCGTCACCACGGGTTTTTGCCCTTTTCTTTTCGACGCCTCGCACAATCCAGCCTGGCACCATTTTTCAAGTCATGATCGCTCTGTTGTGGTGTTGGTGGTTCAGGTGTTTTGAAGGTCAGGTCACGCTTATCATTCACATCTCTCTTCCTAAGTAAGGTCTGCTACCCGACACTGTGCGAAAAGTTTATATGTCTCTCTATTTCACCCAATACCGATGACGCTAGGCATCACGGCAAACAGCGTGTCATTTCCAATGAATCACTAGGGGGGGAAAAAATGATGACAGAACCGACTGCTTTCTCGTGCGTTCAAACCAAACCAAGTTTTTTTTTTTTTTCGCATCGGCTCCGGTGTCACCAGCAAATCACGGTTCGAAAGTGTGATTTATTGGCTTTTGGTGCCACCTGCGAATCGTGATTCGAAAGCGCGGTTAATTTGTTCTGGTGTCGCCTGCGAATCACGAACCGAGCGCGCGGTTGGCCGCTGTTTCCGTCAGACGTGAGGAAGGAAAAAATAATACCACTCTGAGGCTATGACGGCATTTTACTCCTGTAGAGAACTGAGATTTTACTTATTTTTTTTTTTCTTCCCCCCCAGGGAGAAACTAGAAACCGCCCGGTTTAAAGCGAGGTGCTGTACTGTTAGTCACACAGTTGTAACAAATCCATCTTCTCCTACCCCTGCCAGTGATGCCGCCCCAACTCGATGCATTCTATAATCGAACCAACATAGTCAACATTTGTACAAAGGGTTTCGCATCCGTCGGCGTCCAATCTTATCGGCATTCTGTTTATTCCCCACTGCCTCTTATAATCTTATCTGGCGGTGACTATGCAACTGATAAGAGGCACTATCTTTCTCCTCCCACCCCCCCCTCCCTCCCACCCCACCCCAACCAATCCCCCTTTGATGCCGTGTTGTCATGGACTATTGTAAACTGCCCGATCCTATGACGAGGTATGGAAGGCGTTTAAGTGGAAAGTTGACGCGACGGCGTTGTAGTGGCAAACTCAGCAATGCGCAGCAAAAATACAAATACGTAAACAAACATGCGCATTTCAACAAGCACACATGAAAACATGGCCACACACTTACAGAGAACAAAATAACCATAACAAAGCTGTTTTGGAGCCATTGCCCCAGAGGTCCACACAACTCCCACAACCTTGCCTGGCTGGTCTGGTAAACTTTGTGGGTTCTTGCCCAGCGCACTTTTAAACGTCTATAACGTGCATCCCATTTATAAATGTAGATGGCAAAGGTGCTGAAGTCTTGGGGCCCCTGATGTGCAAGTCGCACCTTTGGATTTTAGAGGTAGTGTATGGTACTGCAAAGTCTTCCACGCCTGTTCGTGCCAGTAGGTAGTTATTTCCGAGTACATGTTGGCAGCAATACCTTACGAGGATTTTCCAGGTACAGATGTGATATACCTCTCCCGCCTGCGCTCCAGGGAGTATATGACCTTAGTGATTTCGGCTGTTCTCGGTAATTCAGTTCAACTTGGTTCCTTTTAACACGTTGATATGGGCTGAGAGAGACCTCTGGACACTTTCAAATTCCGCAAATTTTTTCGCTAGCCGCGTGTGCTTACACCCGCTCAGCGACTATGGATAGATGGTTAAATCAGAATAATCTCTCGGTCCCTCTTGCTCATCTGCAGCCGTCTGGCTGGACAAAGGAAAAGGCCAAGCCGAGGGGAGACACGGGTGGTGACCTTCGCGAGAGAGTCTCTCTCTCTCTCTCTCACACACACACGCACACACACACACTAACGAATGAAAGTGTGTGGCTGGCTTGGCTGGCTGGCTGGGGTTGCGTCACATGTAGTACCAGTAACACACACACTCGGCCCTTGCCAGACCCACGCACCCTCCTGCTACAACACACACACACACACACACACTAACATCTTTGGGGCGCTACTGTGTGCGACCCCTCGAGCTCAACGGGAACACCCTTACTGGCCTGGACTTTGGCCTTACTTTCCCTTTACGGGTTCTGCTCAAGAGGCTAAAAACCATCACCACACCCAAGATCAAAATAAAACGGTTGATCATTCCCGGCTTACGTGAGGCATAGAAAAACAATAACGCGGCAAATTATTCAAAAAACATACACACGGACACTGGATGACCGGTTGGGACGAGAGATGCAAGAGGTCTCCCCCAAAGCTTACACATTGGCTGAAGACATTCTCAAAGAAACGTGGGCTGTTAAAGATCAGGAAGCGGCACCCGCGAGATCCACTACACGGGCCAGCCCAGCCGCTGAGGTGGAGGAGGAGGAGGAGGAGGGGCGGCGGTCGGTCTCCTTGCAAGTCACGGTTAAATACAAAGAGGCCACCGGAGCAAGACAGACATACAACCCCCCCCCCTCCTCCAACAGAATCTTCCCCTGTCACCGAACACACACACCAACCACGAGGCCGCCACCACCACCACCACCAAGCATTTGTCACCATTCACTCTCGAGCCACTTGTCCTAATTACCCGAGACACCTTCGTCGGGCGAGACCATCCATCACCCATCCACCCTGCCCACTCCCGCCCGCGTCGAGACCGGACACCGAGAACTCTCAACTTCCTCTCGGCAGTCTAAATCTACTGGCACCGGTCAGTCAATTCTTTTTTTCTAAGAATTTTACGTCACAGAGAGAACATGATACATCGGACAGTGTGAAAGAGTTCGTGATAAAAAGTAAAAAGCGCGCGCGCGTGTGTGTGTGTGTGTGTGTGTGTGTGTGTGTGTGTGTGTGTGTGTGTGTGTGTGTGTGATTAATATTTACGAGAGGCGTGGTTCCGATCGTGCAGCCCCCGTCTCTTAAACCTGCCAAATATGTAACGCGTCTTTCCTCTTTTATACACACACACACACACACACACACACACACACACACCCTAAGGCAGGTATTGGCCAACATGAGCGACTGGGTTGGGTGTGGGCCAACTGCCGCGCCCAGGACTTGAACCCATGCGGGGGGCGGGAGGCGACCCCGGGCGGACCCGTAATGACAAGGCCAGTAACGGTAACACAACACCGCGGAGGCTCGTGAGTGAGTGTGTGTGCGTGTGTGTGTGTGATAACTAATCTGTAATGACCTATTGTGTCGCAAGGGGACGGATCTTTACACTCGTGGGGCCCTATCTCAAGAAAGTTCTCTCTCTCTCTCTCTCTCTCTCTCTCTCTCTCTCTCTATATATATATATATATATATATATATATATATA
>JAYMFT010263102.1:0-10740 GCA_038088735.1 Panulirus argus
TATAAAAAAAAAAAATATATATATATATATATATATATATATATATATATATATATATATATATATATGGTATTTGCGAGCACTGACCCTGTAATGTTATCTGAGTATTTACACAAGAGATTATAGTTAACAGCAGCATTCCTAACAGTATGTGCTGACAAAGCACTAAGAATAGGTAACCGAAGAGGGATAAGTTTCCAACGCATTTGATGGGACAAGAGAGAGACCCGGTATAAAAGTCTATGTGCGGTAATTACAAGTGTTGACGCGTGAAAATTAGGTACCTTTGAAAATAAATATATATATATACGTATATACTGTAAAAGGAGGAGAAAATGCCACCTTCCAGTGAGCAATGAATCATGCTGCCTCACTGCTTACGTACCTGGACTGATAGGTAGGTGTGAACCCACATTCTCCCACAGGTCGCTTCCGCCTCTGGCATACATAAGAATGTATCAAAATGTAGCAATAAGCTGGTTTTTCTTCGCTACAGTAAATAAGATAATGAAATTTGAATTCATCAGCAAAGCTTCTGACTTCTCAAGTGGATGTTACGGATTGCATCTATAGAACTAAAAATAAATCAGAGGTAACTCGTCAATACAAATGGATAACTGAGTTATCAGTCGAGTAGTATCAGTTTCCTCCGCATCATGTGCTTAAAAAATATTCCTTGAGATATTACACATCGTAATCTCTATCATAGTTTATCAGATGCCCTCTTTTTCCATTATATCCAGGGATGAGAATAAAAGTTTGCCATTCAACACTTTCATAGGTAGCAAACAAATACCAACTAATATTTATTTCAGAATTAATCCTTCAAGTGGCTTTGAATGCAAGATTTCTGAAAATTGAATACGTGCCAAGCAACACATCAAAATCTTGTAGATGCATTTACAACCAGAGATCAGGTGTGGAAGAACAGGAAAAAGAGAAACTTGAGGGGACACTGTAGTGATGTGGCAGTTGCAAGGGTGAGGTGGTGGTGGTGGGTGAAGGACTGAAGGTGTAGTCGTGCAGTAGTCGACCGTGGAACATAAAGAGCAGTATACATTAGCTTTATATCCTGTGATATCAGTAGCTTGGTGGATGGAAACTTTACCCCCCTGAGTGTTTTGGAGTTTTATCCCCTCGAAGATGTGGCAACCTACTCATGTTCAAGTGACAGGTAAGAGAGCGATGGCCAGGTAGAGCCCAGCTGTCAATGACTTTCTAGGACGGATTTTCAGGTGTTTCTCATCACCGTTAGTCACCTGAGTACGACAAAAAGTTGGGGTAACTGTCTTTTGCCAATCTTAGTCGTCAGCAGATATACAGTGATCGTTTATCTCAAGCCTGGAAATACGAAACATGTGAAAGATATTCTTTATAAAATAATAAAAAAGTAAGATGGTAATAAGAAGCCTTGTCTAAAGTAGACCACGATCTGAACCCATGTTATATGGGTCTCTTCCTTTACTCAAGTCCTCATCAGCAATTGTATTCTTCTCTTTAAGAGATAAGTTTGAAAGTGATATTGGAATAATTGTTAACTCCTATAGGCAAAAGGTACCATAGTTGCCATATCCTGTTTAGGGTTTAGGAAAGCAGTGCTAACCATTCTTAGTAATCATATGACAGTGATTTTTAATTAATATACTTATAATATTCTAACATCAAATTTAGAATTCACCTGGTTGAGGGCAATATTTAAAAAGTGTTGTTAGAAATGACAGCTTACCTTGTTTAGAATTGCCCCTCCTAGTTGGATGCACAATTAAATTTACCATTTCTAGGGTAATGAATTTTATACTTGATGTAATGATCTTGACACTTCTTTTATGGCTCCAAATTCAGAACAAAGAACTTATGTCACATACATCACTACTGAAGTTGGACAAACCTGCAGGGAATCAGTTCTGTATTGAGATTTGTATATTATTTGAAGTACATACTGTATAAGACTATATTTTTGTTAAATCATTCTCATTTGGTAGAAATTACAATTGAAAACCTTTCCCTTGATCTTGTCTATTATAAATATTTGTAACATGGATCTTCTATGTAATTTTTTTTCCTGATTCATAGTCCCCTATTTTGACTAACCTTGAAGGAATATGGTCACACTTTCTGCTCCCTAGTTCATATCCTCATTGTAGCCTGATACCTGATATATATCATGCTTCTCTGTAGATTATGTATTGTGAATTGGGATGCATAAGCATACTGATAAATTAATTCATATTGGTGCTTTTGGTCGGTATGGTACTCTGTATTTGTTTCTTTATAGTGTTAGCTGCATAAGAAAAAAAAAAAACTAACATTTCCCATTTCTTGTCAAAATTATCTAACCAAAAGGTAAATACTGCTCTAATCATGCAAATAAAAATGTTGCACAATCAGTGGCATCATATCAGTAAATATTTTTGGCCTGGTTTCAAAATTATTTTTTTTATGTATATATCTAATACATAGATCATCTTTAACTGTTCTTCGTAACATAAAACAATTAAACAATTATCTCTGGTTTGTGGTTTACCTTTACCTTCCTGTCCCATTTTAAACATTATGTTCCAGTATGCATATTACCACTATATGTCATTGATTTGAACATAATGCTGCCTTTATCACACCAAAAATAGGTGCATTAGAACCTGGTCCAAGATATAATTGTGGAGCAATTGGTAGGGACAACCGAGAATGATTACCTTTGTTCAAGCATTCATTTTACTGTGGTAAGGAGTTGGTAATCAGAGAGTGTGAATGACAGGTTGTTATTACTTTAATTTACTAAATTTGATATATGATCTATATAAGATTGAAATTATGATTAATTTTGCTAGGAAACATTGCAACATTAACTAACAATATTTAAATGATAAGCCACAACTCTTAAAAGTTACCATTTCCAAAAGAATTAGAAATGGATTGCAAGATAACCTATCAAAAATGTATATATGGTTTTCTCATATTTGATTTACATATTGCCTGATTTAAATGGCAGGGCAACTCCAAATGTTGAGGCACAGCAGTGGACTGTACGTAAGTTGGAGATTTTCTTGGCCCCTGTTATAAAACGATTTTCCATATGATGTCTCTCTTCCACCTGCTGTACATGAAATAGTTAATGGTAAAATTAAGTGCAATTTCTCTAGTTGTATTTTTGGTTTGCAGTAGCTTAGGTTAATTTTTTTTGTAATTTTAGTCTCCCTGCACTTAAGAGTCCTGTCAGCTTTTGGTGTTATAAAGACCTTAACTAATCCAGAGAATCCTGAAAATGTCCATGAATTTAACCTGGCATTGGAATGAGGATTTTATAGAGCAAAACTGTACGGACTAGCCGCAATGACTGCAACCACTCCACATATTCAGTGCGCCACCAGTCTGATGCTTTTCAGTGAATTTTGAAAAATTCTAGTATTTCATATCACCATTCAAAAGAGCTTTGCTCTGAAGAAAATCATAAATACAGTACATCAGTAGAGTAAACCATTACGTGCAAGGTGAGCTTTTCAATTGAAGTAATATTCACACTGCAAAATTGTCATATGTACGGCTTATCCCTCCTTACAGCATCATTGTACACATATTGCTAAGAAATCATGTTATAATTTCCAGTACTTGATGTTTCATTATTCTAAATTCTTCGTATCCCAGGAGTCCATTCAATGATTTGTTCTTGGATTTCATTCTTTAATCTTCATTTTTTTTATTTACTCAGCTAATTCCTACTTTCTGTCACTGTAACTGTCTATAAGGGTAAAGACAGATCTGTTTGATGGTATACAGTAAGAGTCCCGATGGTGCTGTGTAAGTGATAGTCATGGATCGTAAATGAAAAAGATCAGAAGAGAATGGATATATTGGAAATTTCATGCCTGAGGGTGTGAGGCAGCTGATCATGTAAGGAATGATACTGTAAGAGAGAGGTGTTATAGTAAGTGGAGTACAACTGAGATAGCAGAAAAGGGTGTCCCAGAGGATTTGCTAATTAATCTTGACTTTAGTATTATAAAAACATATGTATTTAATACACATGCATAATTTTCCCAAAAATCTTCCTAACATCTTTTTATATTGAAAAAATCTGGAAGTAAAGGATAAAGATTTTTGAAAAGTGCGGTAAGGCATGGGGTAACTCTAAATGTTGCAGACAGCGGGGAAAACCTATTTAAATATAGTTTCCAAAAAAAATCTGCCTATTATGACAATCAAACTAAAATGAAGACTTAGTTTTCTGGTTAGACTAAATTGCTAAATGTATGAATCACAGGTGGTTGGGCTGAGATGTAGTTCAGTCCCTTGTGGTGCCTTTGACCATTGGAATTCCTCAAGAGAAAGGAAAAAATATTGATACAAAAATTGATAAGAAAATACTGATGAGAATAAATACTAATTCAATCTGAGATGTGTACATCACGTTATTGTCTCTCTTGCGGTGACTTAATGCATTACAGTCAAAGCTGTGAAGTGATTTTACTCATAACAGCTTTAGTTAGGATATTATTAGCTCATGCATAATCTCACCAGAAGCTATAATCCTCAGAAGGGACATCAGAAGCACTAGCTGGGATACGACATCACATATTCTTTGCCTTTTGCCAAGTTTTAATAAACCAAAAATAATGTGAAAAGTTTTGATAATCCAACGTATTATTTTAATGGAAGTTAAGCTGACAGTTTAGTTTGCTAAGGACAAAAGCTGAAACTGGCTTGAGTTTGACCAAGTAAAGAATTTAGGGCCATGCTTGTTTATCTTAGATTGTATGGACCAATACTTTGACAAATATCCTTGTGAATCCCGAGATTAGGGATGTATCTTGATATTAGTACGATTTTTTTTCTTCTGCTGTTTCTCCTCTATATATTCAATAAGGAAAAGACAGGGTGTAATTACAAGGCAAGAGACAAGGTAGCGTAAAACTCCAATAAAAGAAAATTGTAATCACTTGCAAGTTTTGCGATCTACGCCATAAGTGTGTCGCACATCCTTTTGTTGGAAAGATTTTTTGGTCCGAGTAAATATATGGTTCTCGAAACTTACAAATTGCTTCTAAACGACACGATGCTGAATAGATGACAAAGTTCTAGTGAGGTATCATAGAAATAACTTTAGAATTTGGAAGAAATGCATATCTATGAATTCCATATATTCAGAAGTGATTGACATTAAGGGAACGTAATTTGGAGCATTACAATTTGTGAGGGGGCTCTAATGTTAATAAAAATACCTCTAGAAAACAAAATAAATGAAAACCTCACGTAAATTCTAGCAACCTATAATTATGATATTTTCAATATAATTTTTTTCGTTGTGTGTTGTGATCACTGAGTATGTTTACCTTCTACTGCAGCAGGCAACCGATATGGCAGTAAGATGATGAGACAGTATCTTTAATATATTTCGAGTATGATACTGAATATATATTGTGCTATATCAGCTTCTGGAGGCTATTTATGCTGGAGAGATTTGTTGGCACTGTCTTCTAATTCCTAAGTTTATTTTCTCCCTCCTCACAGAGAGTATGACTATAAATTAGCCCTCCTACAGTGATTGTAAATATAAACACTAGCCATTAAGTAAATAAATGCAATTGTTACAATAAAAATAATAATAACAAATCATTTCTGATACAATTACTTGCAATATATAGAACAAATATCAAGATATATCTCGGCCCCTGCTTAAGGTTAGATGAAGTTTAAATAGGTTCTGTTGATCTTTACTGGTTTCACTCTTACCTCATTTTTCTTGATCATACCTCTGACATCATTTCTCATAGGAAAAAAAATTACAAATTCGCTCATCCAATCTAAATCATATCTACACAGCATGAATCCTCTCATATGCCTTTTATCCAATCACTGTTATTTCTGTGATGCCTTTAAAGTGCAACTTCACCAAACTTAATCTGGCCGTTATTGCAGGTTTAATGCTTTACTAATCAACGTTCAGAATAATAGATTAACAGTCAACTAAAACTTTGCAGACAACTATTACTGCACTGTGGGCATGGTCACCACAAGGAAGGTTAGCTCTACATAACCTATAAAGTTCTGGATTTATGGCAGAACCTTAAAACACATATATATGGTTCTACGAGTAGTGTCATGCATTACTGACCTTGGTGCATTTACAGGCTGTCCGAGATCAAACTCATACATTCGAATCCTGGTTACGGCAATGGGTCCACAGTCAACCCAGCTATTCATCCTCCCTTGCACATTCTTTTTAAGGAGCAGTAAAGATTAGAATGATTATTATTCAGTGTGAGGAAAGACACTAACTTTTCTAGATCTATAAATCTACTTAATTGATAACAAACACATACTTCATTGTTCCTCTGAAATAAGATGGGATAATTATGTGGCAAGGTTGATATCAACTACGATGGTCATCACAAAGCATAAAAAGTCATACAGATCTGATAAAAATACAATAGTGGGCAATCAAGATTGTACCTAAGGCTGAAGGAGAAAGAAGATGAAGAAGAGACATGAATACAACTTTCGTTTCTGAGCTGTACCGACTCTGAGCTCTTACATTAGGATGGAATGAATCAACGAGACGATACAAACATGAAGCTAAACGGGATGCGTAACATGTAAATGAATATTGAAGAAACAATCCCAAGATCGACTTCTGCGCCCACTGTGGATGAGGCCCCTGTTTTCTTGGGTACACACTTTTGTATTCTGAATTTTTACTCTGTTTATACAAGCCTTTAGATAGATTGCATTCAAATAGGGAATTATATCCCCCCCCCCACTAGCCAAAGCCAAGTATCCACTCATCGACCAGCCCAGAGGAGATGAACGACTCAATTAACTACGGGCCGACTGCCGCACCCAGGATTCGAATCCGGGTGGGCCCATGTATGACTCATGGTCAGCAACGCTATTCACGTCACGACACCACGGAAACTCGTATGCAGTCAGCCTTAACAGACTGCCATCTTTACTATAAGCAGTTAAAAGAAACAAGACTGGTATTTCGTGTACCCCTACATCATAAATATTTTTTTTATCAGTTTTTATCCATTTATTAAACCCAGTGCAATTTAACTTGTGCTGGTTTCAGTTCAATTGAACCTTTGCGCCACAGTAAAACCTTTGTGCACTAAGACCTTGGAAAATGACAATCACACTAGGTTTTGGTGTGAGACAAAGAATGTAGGTTGAGTAAGATCAGTACCGTCAAACAGAACCAGGTTTCACACTTCGTTATATATAAAAAAAACAACAAAAATGATGTAGAACAAAAACTATATGTATGACATTTGTTAATGCTTCACTTATGAGATCGGTCACAGTCACCGCAATTATATTAACGAGAGGACGACGCGTGGAATGTGAAAATTAAACTATGATTTAGCCATTTACAGTAGGACGACGCTTGGAATGTGAAAATTAAACTATGATTTAGCCATTTATACTGTAAGAGTTACTATAGTCACCTACCACGTTATTAGGCGACAGGTAATAAAAACGTATGCTAGACACTGAATCACAGCCGCTATTACAAGACACATGAAGCCCAATTTTTCTGCTTTAAAGGACGCAAGTCCACTGTTTATATCGATGAAGCTCGAATATGTACTACCAGTCATTCAGTGTTAACTCTTCATCACTGAAAGTGACGTGTATTCATCACGCCCAGTACACTGTGTGGGTGTCTAACGAACGGATCCATAGTGACGTCTTTCCCGAGCGTGTGAACGCATCAGCAGTATAACGCACAATAGGATGTCCTTGACCCCAGGATGTGGTACAATCAGGTTCCTTATAATGGTTCAGGTGTTGTGCGTTCGATGGGCTGCTGTGACCTACTTCTTATATGACAGTCGCGTTACTGGCGTTAAAAGAGATATAAATACGCACACAATATAACAGAGTTGATTTACGCCTCAAACTCCGGTCTCTCATGGGTAAAAAAATAAATAAATGGTTCCTTGTTCGTAGTTACGATTAAGGACTCGTATTTCGGTAAGTAAAAGCATGTAAAGAGTATATATATATATATATATATATATATATATATATAATTGGTAATATATCGTAAATTCTAGTGGATGCACAGAAGAGGAAAGTAGAGTCGTTGACGGCAGACATTATTCTGGTTTGCCTTTGTAAATTGGGTTCAAAACACCCAATTTTGTGGAAAGGGGAAAGGTACTTATCTATGGAAGAGTTAGAGTTTATAGCACAATCCTATGTGAAGGAAAGGGGTAGGGACAGGTGAACGGTTGTGGAAGCGTCAGTATGGGAAGTAGCGAGCGGTAGACACTTTTTAAAACTGGCCTTTCCGGTCTTCCCGTTCGGATGGGTTGTGTAGTAAATTGACTAGTTTAGTGAAAGGGGTTTAAGCACCGATACTAAACCATGTAATGAAACACCAATTAAACAGCACGGAAAAGGTAATGGGATGTTTGAGCCTACATTTTGTCACCAATCATGTAAAACGAAAGTTTGATATATATATATATATATATATATATATATATATATATATATATATATATATATATATATATATACGCCAATTAATGCCTATGAAAGGTAAAGTTTTGGTAGTTTTATGCATATTTTTAGGATGAGATTTGTTAAACCATGAACTAATAGATGATCTTTTTTCTTTTCAGTACAAAAAGCAAAAAGTCTCCTCTACAAAGGGAAACATGGTGAGTACCGGATTCAGTTTATGTTAATTTGTTTCTAGATATTGATTTAAGTCTGTAATTGTTTGGCAGGTTAAGATGTTTTGCTAGATGAAGAACGACCTGAGAAAGGACCTGCTAGAGATATGATCCTATACAACTCCTTACCTCAAACACAACTTTGTAACACTTGGCACATGACATATTAGAAGGTACAACACAAAAATACAAGCAAGGAACATTCAGCCCCACCATTAACACCATACACGAAGAATCACACGCATTAGTATTACTGAAATAAATATTAGATATAACACCAAGAACAACCCGCAGGGCATCCCAACACTGGCACAGCAAAGACGATAAACGCACTACAATGCCATCACAACTTCTAAATCACATTGCATAAGATTATATAAGTAATACAGCACCAATATATATTGGATTAAACACCTTAGTATAGCACTACATTTCATTACATTAAACATTCTAGTGTAAAACAAGGAAAAGTTGATTAGAACACGTGCATGTCAAAATATGTATAAAAAGAATTGTAAAAGGTATTGCAAAAAAAAAAAAAACTAATACAAGACCAAACCAGAGCAGTATCACTAGATTTACGACAAAGAGTAGGCCCTGAGCCTTGAACAGAGTAAACCTTGTGCATTATATAAATATCTAGAAGTTTGATGAAAGCACCGACAGACTTTCTAAGTGCTTCTTGCCTGGTACTGGCCAACCCAACTGGATGAAACTGGGTAATTCAACTCTTTACCGCCACTTTCTCGGTCGTTTTCGCTATGGTTTAG
The DNA here is from genome assembly GCA_038088735.1 of Panulirus argus. Taxonomy (NCBI): domain Eukaryota; kingdom Metazoa; phylum Arthropoda; class Malacostraca; order Decapoda; family Palinuridae; genus Panulirus; species Panulirus argus. The sequence continues at coordinate 9,452 of JAYMFT010263102.1, forward strand.
CTCCTTATGTGAGAAGTGCAGAAGGGAGAGAAGTCGATGGCCGTGGGACGTAGTTATTACGAAGAATTCGTCTAATTTGACAGGTAATGATCCAGCCCCATGAGTAACTCCCGCCGCAAATGTTGAGCAAGCTAGGTTGGTGGGTTTGGTGGTATTCGACTGGCAATTATGGCAATGGTGATGGTTGTAACGATACCGTTGCAGAAATGGTAGTTTACGTGGTCGTAAAAAAATGTAGTATGAGTTTTGTGTTTTTCAGTGTTGCTTTTAGTTTATATACTGTTAATGGTACTATTTGTAGGAAATTGCATCCGTGGTGAAAGTTATGTTGAGTGCAATTTCGGTTTAATAAATGCTCTGATGGTGTTTCGGTATTACGAGGTATATTCATCCAGACCTGCTCCCTGGTCGTCCTCACTGAAAGGCAAGGTCTCTAACAAACTCTAGGATTTGCTCAGAAAATTAATATTCGTCACTTTGTTTCAGTCATCCTCCACCCTGCTACTTAAGCAGTTCGCTGTTCACGTCATCAAAGTAATTTAGAAATTTGAAAAACATTCTGCTCAGGTCACTAATAGTTTTCGTTCTTCCATGTGGGCAAATCAATGATCTCCATCCGCTAATTCATGTAACCTCTTTTGTTGCTCTCGTCTGCACCCTCTCACTTGTCTTTGTGCTTCTGTAAGTGTGGTGACCAGACTGTTTGTGGTGACGTATTTATATTGCCTCTTGCTCAGCGCAAAAGGTTTCAAGTTCCCCAGTCAGTTCTTTAGGCAAGGGGGAAAAGGTTACCGATTTATCTTACTCCTGCCGCTATTGTTCACCGACGTGCCGAGGTTGCGTCAACTGTTAAGGGTAAAAATCCGTATACACTGAGGACTGACCGCGAGAAATGTATACATTTCTTATAAGATATCCTTCCACGGTAAAATTCTGATGTATTAATTTTGCAGGGCTGTCCAACAAATCAAGCCTTCGTTCGTTTATACGTGAATGTTTTGATAAATGAAAACAATTTACAAACAAAAAGGGATTTTTTGATATATAAATATTGCCATAAAACTAACAACATTAATATAGTCCTCCTTGGTGTAGCGGTTCGCATTCCTGACCTTGTCATATTCACGGACCGCCCAGGGTTGAGCGCATAGGTTCGTATCCTGGTTGAGGCAGTCTGTCCACAGTCAACCAAGCTGTTCGTCTTTCTTAGGGGTTAGCTCTTTACGAAGTACTTCGTCTGAGTTATGTTTGCGTTAGGTCTTTGAGTGCTTTGTCTGTGTATTATTTTT
>JAYMFT010263113.1:0-10740 GCA_038088735.1 Panulirus argus
AGCCAAAGTAATACCTATAGAAAAGGGAAAGTGAACCAACATTGCGGCGTAGGGCAAGGGGGTCAAGTTTGGAAATTAGCCTGGGACAGTTTATAAGTCGGATCGCTTTCGACTCGACTCTCTCCAGTATTCATTTGTGTCCACATGTCATATTCCAAAAATAAGTTAAAAACACAGAGATAAAACAAAGTCTACAAAGTCAAGAGTCGGACGGTGAGTATGAGGGTGTTTGGACTCCCGAGACTGAAGATCCATTATTGGCTGCCACAGTTGCAACATTCTTGAGGTAAATCGCTCTTGGAAGCCAATACTCTTAACATGAACTAAAAGTTAAAAAAGAAAAAAATTACGTGGGCGAACTTCAGGTTAATGATCCCTGTTGTGCAAGTGTGGGTAAATAACCTCCGCTGTTGCACCAGTGTGGGTAGATGACCTCTATTGTGCCAGCGTGGGAGAGGATCTCCCCAGTTGTACCATTACGTCTCGGGAGCAAGTATTGGCAGGATGTGTCGCTCTCTGCCCAGTTGTCAGGTCCAGGTCACCGCTAGCCACAAAGGTCACAGCGCATTACCATCGAAAAGTGTTTCTCTTACGTCAAGTGTTCCTTCACTTTCATTACATTTATTAATCTTTCAGTGTACATTTGTGTAATCTATTTTCTTATTACAACGGCATCAGCTATTCACTACCCATGTACATACTCTGGTCGAGGTTTTGTTAAGGATTTTATGACAACGGGGTCACAGGGAGTGTGCAAAGATTGTTTTGGAAGAGAAATTGAAAAGTGATATCAGTGAAATTAAGGCAGAGCCCAAAGCCGTAAATGCGGAAAGATTAATAGAAAGGGAAGAGATGCTGAGTTTGGAAAGGGCGCTCAGTTACCTTATCCCATTATCTCCGCCCCAGCGCCTACTTCCCCGCCATCCTGGTCCACCTCTATCTCCCCACAAAATGTCCTCTCCTGTATTCGTCCAGTGCCCAATACCCGCCCTGCACCCACAGCCCATTACCCCAAGGTCCCTCCTAAGCCCCATCATGTTCACCCTACCCCTCAGCCAGCTGCCTCCCCTCACCACCACCTAAGCCCGACTCACCCTCACCCAAACTCCCAGTCCCTTCCCCTCACTCGCAAACCTCCTCCACATTTACGTCACATCTCAACCATCCATCCAGCCGGTCCTCGATTTGTAGTACTCAGCGACTCGCAAGAGAAGAGCGAAGAAGACTGTTCCGTAGTTATAGGCAACTTATTGGTAAGAAATCTAGGTAAACACTTGGTGGGAAATTCGAAAACTAAGAGAATTTCCCACATTAAACAAAAGGTAAAGACATTAAAGTACCAACTAAAAAAGTCATGTGTAGTAGCAAATATTGGGAGCAACGACGTTTACCGCAAGAATTCAAATTCAGAATTTACAGTATCACAGAAGAATACAACGAGCTGATTGGCACCCTGAAAGAGAGATCGGATAACATTGTTGTAGCTGGCGCTCCCCCAAGACTTAATGCAGGTAACTACGTCCTAAGTAGAGCGCTAGATGTAAATGAGAGTCTGAAACGCTTGTGTGTGGATGCCAACATCGGTTTTTTTTTATTTGTGGCTCGAATTCATAAAAAACAAAGAACTATATATCACAGATGGTATTCACTTCAGCAATAAAAGGGCAGAACTCTTCGCAATTCGAATCATGGATCAAATTGCCTTGCAATTACAGGGAAAATTATTTTGTTGAGACCCGGCAGAGGTCGATGTGCTGACCGCACCAAACGGGCGGCTAAGGTCACATCGGGTCACATTACATGTCACGGAAGAGAGGTCAGATCAAATCACCTCCCCAACCCACCAGACAGTTACGTCAGGGACGTAGGCCGAAAAATAGCTGGTCATCAAATCCTACCACCAATCTCCGACAGAAATCACTCAAAAAAATGAAATGGACTTTACATGAATATAAGATCCAACCGAAAAAAAAAAAAAGCTGAATTGCATTGTTTGGTAACAGTGAACACGTTGATATCATTGGTCTGACAGAAACATTTCTGAACAGGAAAAACATAACACTGCAGTTGGTCGAGAGGGGGCATAACAGTGCGGTAGGTCGGGTGGGGATATAACAGTGCGGTTGGTCGAGTGGGGGTAAAACATTGTTGTTGGTCAGGTGCGGGTATAATAGTGGTTGGTCGGGTGGGGGTATAACGCTGCTTTTGATCGGGTGGAGGTATAACACTGCGGTTGGTCAGGTGGGAGTATAACACTGCTTTTGGTCGGGTAGGGGTATAACATTGCGGTTGGTCGGGTGGGGTATAACTGCAGTTAGTCGGGTGGGGGTATAATACTGCAGGTAGTCGGGAAGGGGTTATAGCAGTGCGGTTAATTGGATGGGGCACAGTACTGCGGGTAGTCGGGAAGGGGGTATAACATTGCGGTTGGTGTGGTGGGGGTATATTTGCAGTTAGTCGGGTGTGGGTATAATACTGCGTGTAGTCGGAAAGGGGGTATAACAGTGCGGTTGGTCGGTTGGGGTATAATACTGCGGTTGGTCAGGTTGAGGTATAACAGTACTGTTGGTTGGGTGGGGGTATAACAGTGCAGTATTTCGAGTAGGGATATAACACTGCGGTTGGTCGGGTGGGGGTATAACAATGCGGTTTGTCGGATGGAGTATAACATTGGGGTTGTTCGGTTGGGGTATAACCCTGGGTTTGGTTGACTGGGGTATAACACTTGTTGGTCGGGTGGGGGTATAACTGCGGCTGTTCGGGAGTGGGTATAACAGTGCAGTTGGTCGTGTGGGGTATAATTGTGCGGTTGGTCGGGTGGGGATATAACTGCGTTTGGTCGGATTGGGGTATAACAGTGCGGTTTTTTTTTGGGGGGGGGTGGAGTATAACAGTGCGGTTGGTTAGGGGGGGGTATAACAGTGCAGTTGGTCGGTTGGGGTACAACTGCGGTTGGTCGAGTGGGGGTATAATGTAAGAACCGTCTCAAGGACTGCTTCAGATCTTTGTTTTATTAGAAAGCAGCTATGTACAATCAGGGTACATTGAGAGCAGGTTCTGGGCCGCTCTAGGCAGTCACACCCGTGGTATATATATGGGCTGTTCAGCTGACTCAGTCATGACCGATGCTGTCCAGCGAACGGTTGGATATGCTATGTCCGCTTGCTTAGCTGGTCAACGACAGATCAGGTATGCCAGCTTGCTTAAATGTGCAACAACAACTTGTTTTAACAGATCAAGTCTTACGTATTGAAATCATCCTGAGCCAGAAGATTACAAAGTGCCCTTGGGTGACCTCTCATGTGAGGCTACATATCTTATACATGTTAACATATATTATTAGTGAGATAATAATTACAAATAACAGGTGAAAAATTAATGGTATGCGTGTGTGTCTTACAACGCTCGGCCACTACCTGGCTCAAGCTCCTGCAAACCATGCTAAGACCTGACGGTACGGGAATAGTACTAGTTATGAGATTACAAAAGCAGCAAATTACAGTTTTGGTCAAAAATTATCTTGTACATCATCAAAATATACGTGAGAGCAAGTGGAACACACTACAAGAGAATAATGTGACATACAGCGTAAATAGAGACCAAAAAATGATACATATAGGTAATAAGATATAAGATATGTAAATGATAAAAGAATCCAAACAACTGAATGAATACACATTATTCTGAAATCAAATATCTCCTTAGACAGGGAAGAGCTGCCCAAACAATTTTCTGAATATCCAATGTGGTTGTATGGTAATGCATAGTGGACACCCTACGTCGTAGACGACAATATAAGATAAATACTGTGAATAATAAAAGCAGTGCAATGGACAATAAAATAACTGAAATAGCAGAGACATGAGGTGTATACTCAAAAGGAATGAAAGACAAAACATCCATGGGTGAATCTAAATCATCTACAATTTCAGATGGATGTTGAATCTTTACATCATCAGTGATAGAGAGATTAATATTCCGGAGAATCCGTTCTATACTCGGGATTGTTCTATTATCTGTCCCAACTATTGATCATGGGAGCCAAACAATGTGATATTGGTACCAATAAGAGTACATATTGAGACTAACTTAAGAACCAAAGAAGATTTGAGTTGGGGAGGTGGGCAATGAATAAGAACATTTTATGGCTGTGGGAAGAATAACACATGGAAATAGCCCATACTCTCAATCCAAGGATTATTGAGACCAATTTCTTTAAATTAAACAAGAAATAAAAATACTCTTGAGTTCCAAACAGTAAGTCATACACACAAAAACCTGGCTGTAGAGTATTAAAAACTATGTTAACTTCCTCTAATAAGCCAGTGAAATAATGGGCATAATAAGTAACCAGAGTATATAAACTCAACATATTTGGAAATGGTCAACAATGGAAACATCTAATTAATGGTGTTATACAGTAGCTCTACCTGCTGTGTCAAGGTATTATCTGTAAACATGATGTCACTCAAATATTGGGAATGTTGTTTCAACACCTTTGCCTCTGTCTTAAGGTACCTATTGTTAAGAAGCTGCTGAAACTAAAAACTTAACCCGATTCCTAACTAAATTAAGTTCTTCCTGGGTAGCAGTACCGAACAGATATGAATGGAGGGATCCTACAATATTAAGCAGACCTCTCTTACTTCTCCGATGGTCCATGTTTTTCCTTGAGTGGTCAGTCACTGTTGATTCAGTGTCTTGTATTATATCATACAGAATCACATGGGTATTGTTGAGTTTCCAAGACCACTGTCTGAACAAAGCCGGAGAAGGAGCAACACTAGAGTTTCTGTCTGTTTCACATGTGGAAAACTTGAGTAGGGTAGACCACAAACGAGGTACGGTTTCCATTAGTTTCACTAGATTATTGTATGTGTAAGGTAGACCCTCCAGGCCCAACTTAATCGAGACTGTGTCCCGCACGAGACGGACCTGGCTGGGATCAGTGAGAAGGGCTCCTGGTACTGCCGTGGCATCAATACCTCGTGTACACCATAAAGACATGAGAAGGAAGAACCTGGAAAATGACAACACTAAGCAAGTTCTTAAGGGTGAGGCCTTAATGAATACTGAAGGTGATGCTAGAGCAGTCAATTTGGGTTTAGGGACAGACTGGAAGGTATTTGAGGGCTGGTGTGTGACACTAGTTGATGGCGAGGATTGAGGAGTGTCCTCTGGTGAAGGATCGGGACTGTGTTCAGAATACTGCAAAATTTTCAAATGATCCTCATGTACCTCACGAATGTCCCCTGTATTAAGATGTTGAACCTTGAACCTATGTCCTTTTAGATGAGCTAAAACCCTATTATAAGGACCAGAAAATTTTGGGTCCAGCTTAGGAACCTCACCTTTAGAGTTGAAGTCCTGAACCATTACCAAGAGACCAGGAGTTACCCTTGAAGGTTTGGCGGGCTTAATGGCCTGACATCCGTGAAAGACGCAGTTGCCTCCTATAGACTTTCTTTGATCCCTTGATGAATTAGTTGAGTATCGCGGTATTTTTCTGCAACAACTGACTTTTGAATCGCCGGCCGTGAAGGAGGGGTAGGGGGCAATAATATGTCGTAAGGCAACACCTTATCAAACCGTGTAAGGCGTGGAAGGGTGTGCCTCCAATTGACTTATGAAATGCTGAGTTTAACGAGCATTGGACATCCGAGAGGTATTCGTCCCATTCATCATTATCAAAGTTAATGTTGGTGCGAAGAGATTAAAGGATTTTATGGTTTAACCTTTCCGCAAGACCATTCGAGGCTGGATGGTTTGCCATTATATTACATTTGGTTATTTTATACAGCTTACAGAGTTCTTCTAGTAATGAGTTACTGAACTCTCCTCCATTGTCTGTGACGAAAATCTTTGGCGCATTATGTCTGTCTAGAAAGTGTTTCTTGAATGCTTTAGCGACGGTGGTTGCGTCTTTATTTCGAATAGGAATTAATTCAAAATACCTTATAAAAGCGTTAATAATTACTAAAATGTTCCTAAAGCCTACTATGGACCTAGGAAAACCTCCTAAAATGTCCATATGAACCCTTTCCCAGCACCAACAACCACACCTCATCACAACACCAACAATCACACCAAACAAAAGCACCAACAACCAAACCACATCTCAGCATCAATAGCAACACCATATTACAACACCAACAACCACACCACACCAGAACACCAACAACGAAACCACATCACAGAACCAACAACCACACTATATCACAACACCAACAACCACACCACATCTCAGCAAAAGCAATCACACCACATCACAGCATCAAAAAAACCACATCCCAATACAGCGCCATTACCCACACCACATTACATCAGCAACAACCACACCACACCACAAAACCAACAAGAACACCACACCACAACGCCAACAACCAAACCACATCACAGCATTAGCAACCACACCACCTCACAACACCAACAACCACACTACGTCACAGGAAAAGCAATCACACCACATCACAACACCAACAATCACACCACATCACAGCACCAGCAACCACACCACATCACAACACCAACAGGCACACCACAATACCAACAGCATCACCACATCCCCCACTAACAACCACACCACATCACAGCACTAGCAACCATACCACATCATAAAACCAACAACCACACTACACCACAACACCATAACCTCATCACATCATAACTCCAACAACCAAACCACATCACAACACCAACAACCATATCACAACACAATACCAATAACCACACCACACCACAACATCAAAAACTAAACCACATCATAGCACCTACAACCAAACCACGTCAGAGCACCAACAACCACACTACACCACAACACCAACAACTACACCACATCACAGCACTAACAACCACACCACATCACAGCACCAACAACCAAACCACTAACAACAACACCACATCACAGCACCAACAGCCAAACCACAACACAATATCAACAACCACGCTACACAACAACGTCAACAACCAAACCACATCATATCACCTACAATCATACCACATCAGAGCACTAACAACCACACTACATCACAACATCTACAACCACACTACAACACAACACCAACAACCACACCATATCAACAACCAAACCAAATAACAACACCTACATCCACACCACGTCACACCACAAACAAGCACACCACACCACAACACCACATCACAACACCAACAGCCACACCATAGCACCAACAGCATCACCACATCCCCCGCCAACAACCACACCACATCACAGCACTAGCAACTACGCCACATAATAACACCAACAACCACAACACACCACAATACCAACAAATCACACCACATCATAACTACAACAATCAAACCACATCATAACACCAACTACAAAACATCACAACACCAACAACCGCACCACAACACAACACCAACGACCATACCACACCACAACATCAATAACCAAACCACATCATAGCACCTACAACCACACCACGTCAGAACAGCAACAACCACACAACACCACAACGCCAACAACTACACCACATCACAGCACTTACATCCACACTACGTTACAACCCAAACATCCACATCACACCACAACAACAACAACCACACCACATCACAGCACTAAGAACAACACCTCATCACAACACCAACAACCAAACCACATCACAGCATCAACAACCACACCACATCACAACACCAACAGCCACACCATATCACAGCACCAACAACCACGCACCAATACAACGCCAGCAACCACACCACATCACAATACCAATAACCATACCACATCAGAGCACCATTAACAATACCAGATCACACTGCCAGCAACCAAACCACATCGCAAAACCAACAACCACACCACAGCACCAACAGCCTCACCACATCCCCCGCCTACAACCACACCATATCGCAACTCTAGCAATCACACTATAACATAACACCAACAACCACACCACACCACAGCACCAACAACCACGCCACGTCATAACACCAACAACTACGCCATATCACAGCACCAGCAACCAAAACACGTCATAAAACCAACAACCACACCACAACACAACTCCAACAACAAACCGCATCACAACAATAACAACCACACCACATCACAGCACCAACAACCACACCTTAACACAACACCAACAACCACACTAAACAAAAACACCAACAACCAAACCACGTCACAGCATAAACAACCAAACCACATCACAACGCCAACAACCACACCATATCACAGCATCAAAAACCGCGCATCAATACAACGCCAGCAACCACACCACATCACAGCACCAGCAACCGGACCAGATCACAGTACGAATAAAAACACCACATCACACCAGCAATAACCAGACCACATCACAACAACAACAACCACACCGCATCACAGCACCAACAACCACTTCATATCACACCACTAACAACCAAACCACATCACAACTCCAACAACCACACCATATCACAAAATCAGCAACCACACCACATCACAATACCAGCAACAACACCATATCATATAACCAACAACAACACCACATCACACCACCAACAACGACACCACATCAAAACACCAACAATCACACCACATCACAGCACGATCAACCATACCATATCACAGCGCCAGCAACCACACCACTTCACAACACCAACAACCACACCACAGCACCAACAGCCTCACCACATCCCCCGCCAGCAACCACACCATATCACAACTCTAGCAACCACACCACATTATAACGCCAACAACCACACCACACCACATCATACCACCAACAACTACACTACATCACAGCACCAACAACCGCACAACATCAAAACACCTACAACCACACCACTACACTACACCAACAACTACACCACACCAAAACATTAACAACCAATCCACAACACAGCACCTACAACCACACCACGTCACAGCACCAACAACCAAACAACACCACAACACCAACAACAACACCATATCACAGCACTAACAACCACAAAAATCACAGCACGATCAACCACACCACATCACAACACCAACAACCACACCACTCACAACATCAACAACCACACCACACCACAACATCATCAACCAAACCACATCACAGTAGCTACATAAACACCACGTCACATCACCAACAACCATACCACACCACAACAATAACAACCACACATCACAGCACCAACTACCACTCCTCATCAAAACACCAGCAACCACACCAAACAAAAACACCAACAACCAAATCACATCTCAGCATCAACAACCACACCACATCACAACACCAACAACCACACCACATCACAGCACCAACAACCACACCCAAATACAGTGCCAGCAACCACACCACATCACAGTACCAGCAACCAGATCACATCATAACACAAACAACCACACCACATCACACCACCAATAACCGCGCAACATCACAGCACCAACGACCACACCGCATCACCAACAACCACACCACATCACAAAACCAACAACCACACCACATCACATTACCAGCAACCACACCACATCGTAGCAGCAACAACATCACAACACCAAAGACAACACCACATCACCAACACCCACACCACATCAAACCACCTACAACTACACCACGTCACAACACTAACAACTACACCACATCACACCACCAGCAACCACGCCACATCACACCACCAGCGACCACACCACATCACAGCACCAACAACAATACCACATCACAACACCAACAGCCATACCACATCAAGACACCAACAACCACACCACATCATATCACAAACAACCACAACATATCAAAACACCAACAATCACACCACATTACAGCACCAAAAGCCACACCACAGCACAACACCAACTACCACACCACATCACAACACCAACAACCACACCACAACACAACGCCAACAACCACAACACATCACAACACCAACAACCACACCACATCACAGCGCTAGCAAACACAACATATCATAACACCAACAACCACACCTCATCACCCCACCAGCAACTAAACCACATCACAACATTAACAATCACAACACAGCAAAACACCAACAATCACACCACATCACAGCACCAACAACCACACCACAACACAACACCAACAACCACAACACATCAATAACCTCAACAATCACATCACATCACAGTACCAATAACCACACCACAACACAACACCAACAATGACACTCCATCTCAGCGCCATCAACAACGTCATATCACAGCACGATCAACCAAACCTCATCACGGCACCAACTAAACCACATCCCAACAACAACAAGTACGCCACATCATATGACCAGCAACCACACCACATCACAGCACCAACAACCTCACCACATCACAGTACAGACAACCACACCACCAACAACCACACCACATCACAGCACCAACAACCACACCACATCACACCACCAACAACCACACCACATTACAGTACCAACAACCACACCCCAACTCAGCGCCAGCAACCACACCACCAACAACCACACCACATCATAACCCATCGCGTCCTCATGGTCAGGTCTGTGGCCTTTTGCTACGTATAAACATGCTCCTCCCCCCTCTCCCGGACACAGCCTTTACTATTTATTCTGTACATGTCCGGGATCATTGTCATCAGTACTTTCTGTTTCCTGACTTTGCCTCCAGTTAGACGCGGGTCACGTATGGTCGGTCTCTATGTACACTCGCTCAAAAAACTATCGCGCAGGTGGGGTGCGATGTTTCTGTAAATGTTCGCTACAGCCCATGATGCCTCGGGAAGGTTGGTATGCCTTTCTGTGTGGCCAGGAAATGAATAACGTATGATTTCT